>JAJOOR010004908.1:0-26912 GCA_036250505.1 Solanum acaule | reverse complement strand
AATTTGCTGAACTACAACCTGAATGCATGAAAAAACTGCAAGATCTTGCTCCAGATGTGGTCAATCAGTTATCTCGATCCTTTCCAAGTGGTGATATGAATAGCTTCAGATCATTTTCAGACAGTGATAAGCATAAGGCTAAAGCTCGAGAGAGACAAGCTGCTATGCTGGTGAGATTACACAAGAAAAGTTAATGATTTGTTGTTCAATAATTTGCTAAATACGGATAATCTATTTTTTGCTCTCTAGACAATTAACCTTAAGTTGTTCATTTTGCTGATGTGTTGTGTTTGGCTGTTAGCTATGTATCTTAAGACTTGAGAAGTGGAGATTCCTTGTTTGGCATACAACAAGGGAGGGATAGCCTAATGGTAAGGACCGGCATCCAACCATAAGGTTTGGGGTTCGAGTCACCATAGGCACAAAATGGGAAACATGCAACCGTTGGATTTCTAGGTAGAGGGTTTGGGGCGGTGGTCTGTACCAAATAAAAATAATAATTATCCTTATCCGGACAGGTTTTGGCATTCTCCATGTGTAAAATTTATAAGCATGTAATGTTGAAACATAAACTTAGTATGCTCTACCTCAGATTGGGAATCCTCATGGATTAGAAGCCCCACATGTATATGACAGAAGAGATGCTGAAAAAGTGTGTGGGAGTTGCCGTGCTTAGACTCAAGAGAGTGCAAGGATATATGCTAGGATGACCGACTTTTTTTTTTGAAAACAGAGGTCTAATGTCAAGGTAACATTATTTTGGATAAGAACAGAGAATAAGGAAATAAGTAGAATTTATGTAGCAACAGATGATTAGAAGGGTTAACATAGGTGGGAAGTCCTCCATCTACTTATACAAGTGGAGTCCATATTATTCACATGAAAATAAATAAATAAATAAATTGAGGACTAGTCAATTTCGTCTTATCTAGCAGAAAATTTTGGCACAATTCCAGTTTAAGAAAAAATCTTGTGTTCATTTTTAAAGTCATTTTTTTTTTCTTATAGCAGCATTGGATGAAACCATGCTTAGTATAAAATTCTTTATATGACAGAGAAGAGAGATGCTACTGGAATGAAAATAGTAGGGTAAAGTGTAAACTACATTGATCTCCCCTCTAGTTTGTTACTATCACATAAATATACTCTCTCTTGTGTAAAATCACATTCTTCCCCGTTGATGACTCTTGGCTGGTGGAGTTAAATTTGAGTCTATTGACTCCATTATGCCTTACCTGGACTATAGGCATATTAATTTTCAAGTAAAATGATAAGCTACAAATTCAGCAGTTGATTAATGAAGGTATCCATTTTCTTAACTCAGAATACTTATATTAATATTTGTGTCTCAACAAATGAAATTACAATGACAAATGAAAAATAATACAACTTATTCTAGATGAAATAGTATCCCTACTTAAAGTATTTACTGAGCTATGGGTGGGGGTGGGGGTTGGGGATTAGGTGAAAACATTGGAGATGTTCTCACCAATCTCTCGGATGTAGATTGAGAATATTCTTTTTTTCCGAAACTGGTAACTCGTTGATTGAGAGTATTCTGCCAGTCTCAGGTTGAACTCCCCATAGTAAATTGGACTCCACTACTTAACTGTAGAAGTGACCCCTAATTACAATGTGACATGCACAGATGCCCTTTCCATCTTATATCTTCTTACAAGGAATCTAGAAAGTTTCAAGTTCAAATCCTAGTGGAGGAAAAAATTACTTGGTGATTTCTTCCCATCTTTCCAATCTTTGGTGGACAAAGTTATCTAGTACCTGTAGTAATGGAAGGATGCAAACAGGAACCCGTGGAATTAAGCGTGTGCACAAGCTGGCTTGGACACCATGGTTATTAAAAAAAATGTTCCGCCTCACTAGTTGCTGAGGCAATAAACCTATTCCATTCCCCATGAAGTAGGATACATAACTTTATCCTGCAATACATCAAGGCATATACACGGGAGAAGGAGGATTCTGAACCTATCAAACTCTACCTTTTTAGTGTTATCACAACCACATAATTTAATTAACAGAAACTCACCCAAACTGCACAAAACATTAGTCTTTTATTGCAAACAGGCAACTGTATTTATTAAAAAATATGATTGCAAATAACCTCCTCCATGTTTCCCTAGAAAAGGTGTAATGCATAACTGTGTCTATGACTTGCTGCTTTATCCACCAGCTAAGGTAATGCTAGAACAATATCTTTTCCTGTGATATCTTGAACAAGTTACTAGTCATAAGTCTAACGTGGAAATTGGAAATCAGAATTAAATTATATCACAGAGGAAAATATTGTTCTGGATAAGCACTCAATGGTGTGGCTTTGTCGTCCATGGAGTTGGAGAACCATGAGGTCACATTTTGAAGTTCAAACAGAGGCAAAAATGCTAAACGATTTCCTTCCATCAATGGTGTGCAGAGTTACTCAGTACCTAATGGAATAGTCAAGGTGCACAAGTTAGCCGAACACCGCTGTCAATAAGAAAAGAAGAAATTATTGTTCCAGATAAAGGTAGATAGTTGGTACCTGTTTGAACCTACAACATGCCAAATATGGTGACAAACATGTACAAATGCATCTGACCTCATACAAAATCTCTTCTGCACTAAAAAGAATGATGTGCTGCAATGTAGTTTTCTCCCTAAAGTTGAAGCTGGCCTGCTTTTCCCTCTGTAATAGAAGCGTAAATTTAGAAAGTTTTGTTTTAACATATCATATATTTAGAATGTTACTTGTTTCATTGTCATTATAATGTATACTTTCCATTGTGCTATGTTGCCATACCATAGTAGAACCAGAGAAAATTTAATCCTTCTGTTTTCAGTTGATAATACAGGGAGAGTCTTGTTTGACTCTGTCACTTTCTCAATGTATTCCATGTCTAATTTACAGGAGAAGATGAGGGTTCAACAATCCAAGTTTTTAGCAAGCATTGATTCCACAACAGATGTTGCGGCAGATGATTCCAAACATGGCAAAGACTTGTGCGATTCAGATGGTAGACCTAGATCTGAAGAGGCTACTCCTGTTATCTGCTCTCTTTGCCGTGATCCAAATTCTAGAAGTCCTGTATCTCACCTAGTTCTTCTTCAGGTAGGTGGCTCTATTTATGTGTTGCTATCAATTTCTTCTGCTTGGATATGACTGGTGATTTATCTGATTATTGAACTTTAATTTATCCCCTGATAAGTGGAATAATACTTATTTCATCTTGATTCCTGAAATAAGAAATCCAGGCTTCTCAGTTGCACCAACAGAGGTCCTCCTTCATGGGAACAAACTCGCCGCCCTGGGAAAGAGCCCACGTCTTGTGCCAAGCAAGTGCCAAATATTTCATCTGAAAGGAGCAATCTTTCAAGAAGTTCAGAAATTACTTCATCATCTTGGTTAATGCAATTAATCCAAAATAAAGTAAATGAGTTTGCTTTAGAAGGACAACCTAAGGAAGTGGAAGCATTTCTGGAATATATCAAGGAAAAATTCCCCTCAATGAAGAACATTCAACCCTCTTGCGCATCAAGCACTGTAAAGAAAAAGACATCCTCTTCCTTCGAGATGCTAGAAGAACACATGTACTCGTTGATTTGGGAAGAAATGGATGCTAATTCACGGAACTGGGATCGTTTAAAAAATGATAGGAAACTTTCAGCTTTGGGTGATAATGGGAGTGTTGAGTCACTTCTGCTTGGAAGATACATTTCTGCTCTTTCAAGAGAATGTAGTCCTTCTGCATCAACGAATAGCCGCAAGGCACAATTGGAGTCAAGTATGCTGCTTCCAACATACAAGGGATTTGGTCCATCAGATTGTGATGGAATATATCTTTCATCCTGTGGGCATGCTGTGCATCAGGGATGTCTTGACCGCTATTTATCTTCACTAAAGGAAAGGTATTAATTTCTTAACTCAAAAGAGGGTGCGTTGCCTTGAAAGCTTTGGTTTTAATCCATTCCTTTTGTTTTTGTACTTCTGAGACCGTCTTGTTTGACCACTGAAGTGAATGTCTTAAGCCAATATCAATTTTTCTGATTTGGCGGAATTCTCTTTTCTTTGTAATAGGGTTGTTTCCTTTTACTGACCATGCATTTTAGACTACTTTATTCTAGTATTTCCTTCTCAAACTTAAATAGGTTTCTTGTAACTTCCTATTTGGATGTGTTATTGTGTTCCATAGTAAGACTTCCCTCCAATTCTGCAAGTTTAGGGCAGTAACTGTCTCATATCTTTTATGCAGATATACCAGACAAATTGTTTTCGAAGGGGGTCATATTGTAGATCCGGATCAGGTAAAAACCTCCATTCTAGTCTTACTCTCTGCTCTCTGATGGAGTTGATACTAAATTATTTTGTCATTTTTGCTGTTTTTCAGGGGGAGTTCCTCTGTCCTGTATGCCGTGGACTTGCTAACTCAGTTCTGCCAGCATTACCTGCCGAAACTAAAAGGTCAACACCGTCTCTTTCAACTGGTCCATCAGATGCTGTAGGCCTTTCAACGCTTCGTTTTCAAGAAGCTTTATTTCTCCTGCAAAGTGCAGCTGATGTTGCTGGAAGTAGAGAGATTTTACAGAGTCTTCCACTTCAGCAGTTCGGGCAGATGAGAGTAAATCTTGATTATGTGGTTCGGGTATTATGTGAAATGTATTTTCCGGACAAGGATAAGATTTCAGAATCTGGTAGGCTTAGTCACTCTCTGATTTTGTTCGACACACTCAAGTACTCCCTTATATCGACAGAAATTGCTGCTCGATCTGGGAATACTTCTTTAGCTCCAAACTACAGCCTTGGTGCTCTGTACAAAGAACTCAAATCTACAAACTGTTTTATATTAGCCTTATTACTAAGCATTGTACAAAGCACACGGACAAAGGACTCACTTACTATCCTGTTGAGGTTAAGAGGAATTCAGCTGTTTGTGAAGTCTATATGCTCAGACATTTCTGCAGATGAGTGTCCAGATAGTCCTATTGTTGGGGGTACGGTTCCTGCTCCATTAGTTGCTTTTTGTGCTTCAATTATTTTGTTAAGGATAAAACTTAGATTCTGGAAACATGGATATAGTGGTAATCGATGTCAGGGGAATGTAGAAGCAGTTTATGATTGTTGGTGTGCTTTGCAGGTAATATGCAAGACATCTTGGAATTTTCTGCAACGGAATTACAGTACCCTGATATTCAGTTCTGGAAACGATCCTCTGATCCAGTTCTTGCACATGATGCTTTTTCATCATTAATGTGGGTTTTATATTGCCTCCCGTGCCAATTTTTGTCGTGCGAGAAATCATTCCTGTGTCTTGTTCATCTTTTCTATGTTGTCACTATTACTCAGGTTACCACATATTTTCTTTGTTCAATCGTTGTCTCTACTACTAATTAGTGTGTTTTTGCTTGAAGGTGCTAAGTCATTGTTTTTTCTTTTCAGATTGTAATTACCTATAGCAGAAAGCGACAAAGTAGTTTGTCTATGTCAGGATGTAATGATTCTCTAGTTACAGACATCTATAGGATAATCGAGGAAAATGGAGTGGCTTACATATATTTTGATTCTAATCATATTGAAACGCATGATGTCAAAGATGCAATCCGTAGCCTAAGTTTTCCTTATTTAAGAAGGTGCGCATTGTTGTGGAAATTGGTTCGTTCTTCTGTATCAGTACCATTTAGTGGCGGCAGTAACATATTAGATGGATTACCATATTCAATGGGTGAAACAATGGAATGTGGGGGAAACATACCAGTTGAGTTCAATGAGATTGAAAAGTTGGAAAAGTTATTTAAGATTCCCCCACTTGATGATGTTATTAGTGATGAAATAGTACGTTTTGTGGTTCCAAGATGGCTGCGTCGTTTCTCCAAGCAGTTTGAAGCTCGCACGTTGAATAGTGTTATGTATTCTACCCCTGCAGTCCCATTTAAACTGATGCTTTTGCCTCATCTTTACCAGGACCTCCTACAGAGGTTGGTTATTTACATGCATAAGTATTGTATTTGACTTGTCTACTATATTTGTAATAGTATCCAATTTGTCTACTATCTTTGTATAACCGTTGAATGTTTTGGATACGTTGGTGCTACTTTAAGGTATATTAAACAACATTGTCCAGACTGTGGAGTTGTTTTGGAGGAGCCTGCATTGTGCTTGTTGTGTGGTAGACTGTGCTCTCCGAATTGGAAGCCATGCTGCAGGTTCAAGTGCATCTTTTATTCTTCTGATAGTCCTCTTAATTATGTCTGACATATTTGATTTCACCAGGGAAAGTGGGTGCCAAACACATGCAATGGCATGTGGAGCGGGTACTGGGGTGTTCTTATTAATCAAAGTAAGTGGTATTTCAATTTTGCTCTTGTATTTTTGTCTTGATCTTTTTGATGCAATACCGTCTTTTAGGACAAGTAGAATGACTTTTACTTATCCTTTCACTACAGAAAACCACAGTGTTACTTCAAAGATCTGCTCGTCAGGCATCGTGGCCTTCCCCATACTTAGACGCATTTGGTGAAGAGGTAAGTCAGTGGTTTAGCTATCTTTGCATGGTATGAAAGGGGTTTTGATTGCAGAAGATTTGTGTTTGGTTGACAACAATTTTGTTCTTAATTTTCTAAGAATATGGAGAAGGGGAAAAATAGATTGTTTCACCTAAGGAGAGATCACTGAGAGTCTCAAGAACGTCCTTCCAAATTGGAGTCAATTCAATTAGGCACTGGAGTTGTTTTCCCTGTTTTTCTCCACAAACTGAAAGTAGAATTGGAACTGGTCATAAATGGTACCTCTTTGTAGGTATCTGCTGACAAAATCATTTTTCATAATTGACCATAACACGTCTCCCCTCATCATCTCCTTTCTCTTCCATCTTCGGCAATGCCAACCCCTCTGCCCTCCCTCTTGGCATTCTACTTCCTCTCCAACCCACAACCCTAAAATGCAACCCAACATCCATCTTCTTTTGTTATTTCTCTGTGTGTCACCAATGAATATATCAACTTTTGTTTTGGGTGGGGGATCCATCTTAGAGCAGAAGAGCAGACTTTGCTTTATGTGTAGGTAGCCAGCCATAACTTGTTTTCAAATTTCACTCAAAGCCCAAAGCTGTGGAGCAACAATTATTGTGCTATTTCTTTTATATTTTCTTCCATCTTTTCTTTTTTGGTGCGATGCTAGAACTTAGGTATATGTGTCGTGAAGAATGAGAAAAGTGATTTTTTTTACAAGAAGATGGTTGTATACTCTCTAACCACTCCAAACTAGTTCCCAAAAATTCTAGGAAAAAAACAACAAAAAATTGAAATGTGAAATTCTTTGTAAACTTGATATGTAAAAGGTTCTAATTGGGAATCCTTGAATTCGGTGATTTTTGAAGCCCTAATTGGACCTAGTGGTCGGTCGGATATGGATATTCTTCTTTTAATTGCTTCTAATTTGAAATTTGCTATAAAGTGGGCAGGCAATCAGGCAAGTCCAGTTTGTTTTGGACTTCAATTTTGGAAGTTGAATTGTGGGGTCATGTATTTATTTTTGAATTATAGCTAAATCCTTAATTGTTTTGAAAGCCACCTAATGGCCATCTTGCTACCTTGATAATCAGTTCTGCAAGGTTTTATTTGTCAAGAAAGGTGTTTGGGGTTTCAATGGTTCATTCTACCCCTTAGTATTTTTCTCACAGAGCTAACTGTAGTTTACTTGTTTGTCACATACTTTTATATCATTATTTTCTGTTCCACTCACATTTCTGGCACTAATATGAGGAGCGTTTTAACAGTCACATAATATGTACACGTAAATTGTACAGTGAAAAATATATAATTATGTTATTTTTTAAAAGAGTTTATACTTCCTAGCACAACATTGAAGTTTAGTTTCTATTTTGAAGTTTGCTGGCTATTTTGAGCCCCCGAGCTCAAAATGTGAAACAATTACAATAGGTGTTTTTATATAAGAAACGTTGCTTTTCAAAATAGCACAACGTCGAAGTCAAAATGTGAAACAATTACAATAAGTGCTTTTATATAAGAAACGTTGCTTTTCAAAATAGCACAACGTAGAAGTTTAGTTTCTATTATGAAGTTTGCTGGCTATTTCGAACCCCCAAGCTCAAAATCTGAAACAACTAAAATAGGTACCTTTTATTTGAGAAATGTTGCTAGCTAAGGTTCTTTATACCCACAAATCGTCCTCAACATTTTTATTTTGATTACTTATTTATTTAGTTTTATATTTTGAGTTAAAAAGTGAAGAAAATTGGCCCGGGTCAAGTTTGTTTTAGGAATGTCTTTAGAGTTTCCAATTTGTGACAGTCCAACTTAATCTGTTTAAAAATGTTTCTTAGGATCTGATGGATAGTGGTTACTTTGCTTCTGTTTTGTATTTCCTTCTTTTTGTGGGTCAAATTAATTTTTAATCCTTGTCGAGACTGGTGTGGGTAGACATACATGCACAGTGCTATGGTCTTTGGTTATCCATTTGGATCTTAAAACTTTCTCTTTATACATGCAGGATTCCGGAATGAATCGTGGGAAGCCATTGTACCTAAATGAGGAACGCTATGCAGCCTTAACTCATATGGTATAGAAAAGAACTTTGCATAATTTACTGCTGCTGTGACCAAGTTTCTCTTATTGTGCTATTTGTTAGGTGGTATGATTAATGTCCTTGGAGGTAAAAACAAGAGAAGGGGGTAAAAAGAAATGCTAATGATCTCTGGAGGAATAGAAAAGTAGAGATTCTTCTTTCTCTGATTGTCTTGGGTTAAATGGAGAAAAGCTGTTAAAGGCATTGAAAAAAGTAGTATGGCTTAAAAATCTAGGGTTAATTATATACTCCATGTGCATCTTTGAGCTTTGAAATGTCTTAAAGAGTGCAACCAGTGAGCCACTGCTTATGGTACCTCCTTTGCTTAGACGGTTAAAGGCTCTTTCACCAATATATATGTTATATGTCTATGTATCCCCTCGGTCCCATTTTTTGTGAAACTCTTTCCTTTTGTCATTTGTTCTAGTAAGAATGACACTTTTCTGTATTTAGAAACAATTTTTTGAAGCTTTCCATTTTACCATTAGTGAAATAATTTATAGAAACAATTTAATTTGAAACTTTCATTTTACTCTTAATGAAATGATTCATAGCCACATAGCTATCTGTGACATGTTACATTACCAGTTTTTTCCTAACAAAATAATCCGTGACATGTTCTAGACCACAAGTTTCAAAAGTTTTTTTCGTAAACTCCATGCACAGTCGAACACTATCACATAAGTTGGGATGGTGGGAGTATCATTTACTGAAAATTGAGCAGGTACGAGCCATTTTTTCCCTTTTGCAAAGTTCATGGTTCCTTACTCTCAAACGTACCTAAGCTAAGCTTATTGTAATTGCATGTCCTGCACTATGTTGTCTTCTTATAGCTTTTACTTTTCTTATTCCCCTTCACGGTATCAATTGTCTTCTTCTTTGATGTTAATTACTATCTTGATTATCTTTATAATAACAAGGAAGTTCTGTTCCTGTCTTCTGAAATCTGAACGAGCATAACTATTGCTTTAAATAAGGCGTTGTAATCTGAGAAACAATGGTTCACAATTATCTTTATTACGAAGCTCTAGTTGTAGCAATTTGTTGATTTGTTTGAATGGACATTGTAGGTGGCTTCTCATGGACTAGATCGGAGTCCAAAGGTGCTTCATCAAACGAATATCGGCAACTTTTTGATGCTTTAGCTCAACTTTTTTCATAAGGTTTGGTAAAGGTTAGTTCAAGATCGCCAGATTCTCTATATATGTCTTCACTTACTGACATGTAGTTTATCTTTTTACCTTATTTGGACCCATGCAGGTTAACTAGGCCCATGGAATTCGTCTAAGATGATAAAAAAGTTATCAACTGTCCAGTCCCGAGTTTTGACTCAGACACAGCATGTTCAATGTTCTGCGATCTGCTACTATTCAATGTACAGATTATTAAGGTTAGTCTGTAGTTTCTTTGTTTTATTCTGATAAATTTTTTTTGCTTTAGATGTAGTGCAATGCAAATAGATCAGTTTCATTTGCTTGTCTTGGCGGCAGGGTTTTCCGGACAGTTCCTTTGTATGATTGTTCGTGATTAATGTTTCTTAAATTCCTTTGTTTAATTCAACTTCAATTTACTTTTCCTGATATTTCTGTTATCAGTTATCACTGTGTTAATGAAGTGTCTGAGCTTGCTGATAAAACGTAAGATGAGTGCATTAACACCATGTTAATGAGGTGCCTAAGATTTAAAAAAATGGTTTCCAACAATTAAACTCCAGACTCGGCATCAAAATTCCAGGTGGAACCTCAAAATTGATCAATGAGATTTTACAATAAAAAATGCAATCTTGGGTAAGGACGGGTCTGGTGTTTGGACTTTCTGCATAGTAGGGACTTCTGGCAGCTCTCTTGAAAAAGTCAGGTAGTAGACCAACTCGGTTCTGAATACAGGGATATTCGGCATCCTCATCTGCTAGGTTAAAGTTGTGCATGATTTTAGCGAGTACTTGTGTCAGATAGTGTTTGGCAGGAGTTTCTTTTTTTGTGGTTTAGTTTGGTTAGAATTTGTATGTCAATTCAAGGATAAGTGATTACTCTAGGAATTCTCAAAAGTATCATCTTTGCCGGGTAAAATGTTAGATCAATTGATTTGAAGAATAGTTTATGGTTGATGAAAGAACTGAATGTATATCCTTTTGAGGCTTTCAAATGATGACCAAAAGATACATTAAAATCTATACAAATAGCTTTGTCCCTGCTTTGTTTGTACTGTTCCGCATGGTGGGAGGGAGACTTTTTAGATCTTTAAATTTGCAGTTCATATTCAAGTTACCTTTCTCAAAAATAAATAAATTGCAATTCATAGTAGGATCTTTAGTAATCCAAAGAATTGACCTGTGGAACCTGATAAATGACTGGACTACACTGCATCTGCCCCTCTGCATGTCCTACTTCCCTTTCTAAAGTGATGGTAAACATTTGAATCACATGAGGTATTTTAATTCTTTCCACTCCCCCAAACTACCCCCCCAGCTAAGTCAAAAGAATTCTAGCCTGAAGTTCTGTTATGTTAGTTACTAAAACAAGACAGCTAGAATCAGTTGAATTGATTTTGGAGATAAAAATGTTCTCTTATGCACTTTCCAGTCATATTTTCTGCTAAAAATGTTGCTGATGAGAAGGTTCTTATTGCCATTGGGTCCCTTTGATTGTTCTCTTTTCTGCATCTCGCAGGCACCTGATCCGTCCTCTCATTAGTTTTTCCTGTCTTTGTTCTCCCATCTCCTTTTTTTCAGAAGGAAAAGTAAAAAAAAGCAATTTCCTTGATGGTTTAGATGTTCTAGTTTATAGAATCTTTTTGAATAGTTTTTGCTAAAGTATAAAACATCTCTGGCAGATAAGTAGGCATTGACGTCTGTGGCAGAGAAGGATTTGCTTTTACCAGAATGGGACGTTTCGGATTCCATGAAAGTTACTTTGGTGGTGGAGCGGCTGTTTTTTCGCTCTTACTGTACAGACATTGTGAATAAAGTGTGTTTTAATGTAGTTTTGATCCATCAAATTTGTCTCCTTAGAGGTGTAAATTATAGTCTAAGCAGGCATATGACACACAAAAACACAGTTTACTCTGAAGATGTAAATTGAGATCTAATCAACAATATGTTGAAGAGCACCAAGGCTTTTGAGTTGCACTTTGATATTATCTAAGCTTACTTTTGCACTGGTCCTCACAGTTCCAACTAGTTTATCTGTCGTCGAATTTCTGGAATTCTTAAATTATTTATGCTCTTTGATCAGTGAGCTCGCACGACTGTGGCAGGCAACGGAGGTTGCACGATTGTGAAATTGCTCCTAAAAATAAATTCTCTCTAGATGTTCGTTTAAACTCAAAAGTCATTTAACTAACAAGGTATTCATTTCTACTAGTTTTACCAAGAGAGGATTCAATAGTAGTGGATTTTGTTAAGAGCTAGTCTTCCAGGATAAAAAAGAATGATAAATATATAGTACAATGCTTTTTTCATTTAATCCAATAACACATAAATGTTGGTTAGGAACAAAGAGATAACTCTCGAATAGAGTATTAGATTTTAGAACGGAAAGATATAGCGCATGAAGGTTGGTTAGGAACAAATTCGATAAATAAAGATTACTCTCGAATGGAGAATTAAAAATTAGAACAGAAAGATTTATCATAGTTGAATGTAGGGGTGTGAAAAAATCGAATCGAAAAAAATGTTATTGGGTTTTTAGTATTAGGTAAACCGTTAACCCATTAAGACGATAGTAAGTTATAACTATATTATCCTTCATAAATATTAAATATTAATAATTTAACATAACTAGACACTATATCAGTACTCTACACTACGATCTACACACTTCACACGTCATAGTACTTCTACTTCACATCAGAAATTCCATATGTATTTGTTGTAACATGTTATTGTAGCCTTTGTACTACATCTATTTTTATTGATGCAATTTCTCATTTTATTTCTTGTTTCACTATATCAAAGCATTTATATGTGATTTTCTTGTCTCACTGTATCGTGCCTAATTGTTAGAGAGGTACCAAATCATATATTTATTTTATGAGCATTTTCTTATTGGGTAAACCAAAAATCGAATCGTTATTGACCAAAAATTCGATAAACCAAAAACCGATAAAGAATATCTTATTGGTTTGTTATTGGTTTAGCGTATTTAAAAATCAAAAATTGATAAACCGAATCAATAATACATAAAATTGAACCGATGATTGATGCACACTAGACATAGTTGAATGGTATGAAAAATAAAAAAAATGTCACAAACTCCCACCAAGATTATCAGATATATCATAATTGAATTATACATGCACCAGATAAACGAAAAATTAAAAAAAAAATCATAAACGCCCACCGTGGGGCTCGAACCCACGACCACAAGGTTAAGAGCCTTGCGCTCTACCAACTGAGCTAGACGGGCTTGTTGAATCTAAAATGTAGTTATAAGAAACCATAGGTTCTTTAAGAATGTGGGGCATAATTTGTGAGATATTATGCCGCACAACAAAGTGATTTGCGATTAAAGACCAACGCGAAATAGGGACAAAAGTGCAAATGACCTCATTTAAAAAAAAATAACATTGATGTTCAGATCAATTTGCCTGAACTTCGACTAATTTCACCAAATACCTGTCAGCAGCCACACAAGTACCGATTATCTTCATCTTCATAGCTATAGACATTTTTCATTCTCCTCACTTTAAATATCATTTGAATACTTTGTGTTGTGTCCATAGAGTAAAAAAAATATCATAGATTACAAATACCGTTCACTTAATTTTTCACTTAAACTTGAGGATTCATTTGGAAATTTTCCCACAAACATTTTTGAAATACAAGTACAAAATACAGATCTTCACTTGAACATGATAACTTACATCTATTAGTACTTCCAATGGACCATAACGACAACAGGGAGTTGCTCGGATGGTAAGCACTCTCCACTTCTTGATTATACTACAGAAACTCAACTGCATCTTCTTATATATGCACCGAGCTTAATCTACTAAATCTATAGAGTCTAGAACTATTTTGTTACCAAATATTTACTCATCAGTAGTTTTTTTCCTATACTCTTGATGTGATCAACTGAGAGAACCAGCTAAACAATTTCTATGAAGAAGAAATGTAATGCACCTACCTAAGAAGGACTAATAAACGTTGATGAATATTAGCTCGTCTAAAAGATCATCGAATATGAGTTCCTCGAGCTCCAATCCAACACATTCTGCATCAAATTGCAGGTTCATCCAATTGTCCCTTTTATCCAGATCCCGACTCGCAGCATCATCAAGTAATGATTGATCATTCTCCAGTTTGAAGCTGAGCCACCAGCTTACATCTTTCCATACCTCTTCAAGCAGATAGTATCCAACATGTAGCATTGGATGGATATAAGAACGAGACGTTAAGGCCTTTGGCCAGTATAACGATGATTTCTCGTAAAGTTGTAGTAAGACCTCATTGATCAAATCAAATAGAAGAAGTTGATCATAGTTTCCGCTTTCTTCAGCGTATCCTGAACATTCGGGTTGAGAAAGAAAAGATCCTCCAAGTTCCTCAAATACTGAAAGGTTCATATATTCATTTCCACTAAAGCCTGATAGGTTCAGTACATCTTTTACATAATTGAATTCAGCTTTGTTTTTTTCATCCACCTGAATTTGAAATAGATTTGTCGTCTGTTCATCGCCTAATATTTCTTCTTCATTGGAATCAAATACATTTTCCACTATACCTGAGGAATCCATGTCAGATTCATTCAGTTAGTTAGCAAAAAAAAACATCGCAGCAGAAATTTAGAAGTTTTGGTTTTCGTTCTAATATGCTTGCAGCGAATATGATCACCTATATCTATAATCTATATTTGAGTCTGGGTAAGGATACTAATGTATAATATGCACCAGCAGAGGCGGACCCAAGATTTGAAGACGGCAGGCACCTTATCTTAACATAAATGCCAACAAAATCTTCAATGATGACTAAGAGATAATACTGTGTTGGACTGGTCGCTGATAGCGTGAGCATTGATGAAAACACAAGTATATAGGTCAAATATGATTTCTATGCTAATAATTAAACTTTAACGCAAAATGAAACAATTGAGATTCATAGCTCAGTGGTTAAGGTTGTGCAAAATGTATGGAGAATGGGAGAAGAATGTAAGATTGCCTCAAAATAATACCTTCAGTCACGGAGAGATCTGCTGGAATGGTACTAGCTTCTTGAATTATCATATCAGGCAAAGTAGTCGAAATCGGTTTATCCAAAGTGGAATTAGTAGATGAATTGTCATCCATATAGTATTCAACCGGAAAAGAGTTTTCCTCCGTCTTTAAGCCACCAATGTCATCGGAATTCTCGCTAACATCAAGAAAATCTTCTGGAATCTTTGAGTCTGAACATGAATCTTGTTGAGTTTTCTTTTCTGAACATAAAGGAATATCCAGGGACTTTTGTTCATTGGACCTGGTAGCTCCTAAATATAAGTTGCTGCTGGATGCAGTCGATGCAGCTGTATCAAGTGTTTCTGAATAACTAGCTTCGGGAGTGTCCTCAATTCGGAAAGAAGGGTAATGCCTAAGATCAGGTAAGGAAAGAATCCTCTCCAGGACTATAGGCCTACTTCTAGCTGGTGAAGGTGATCTAGATGCTCTCAAACTCGACCTTTCGGAGCTGTTCTGTTTTTCATCCCTACTGAAGCAGGTTTCAAGTAATCTACTATAACTGTCTAATGAGTCATTGAGCGATGACGTTCTTTTAAAGGATTTCATCTGACTCTTGCTAAATGGAGAATGACAGCGAGAAGTGCTACCCGTACTTTCAGAAAATGATCCGTCACTTCCATCTGGTTTAACATTCTTGGATGACCTACGACCGTGTGGAACCTTATGAAGGACAGCATCCATAACAATCCGATGCTTTTCCTTACGACTCTCCTTAAGAGCATGTGTTATTTTCTCCTTCAAGTTCCTGAAACGTGCAAGGACAAGTTTACTATTGTGGCGCTTGTGTTTGAGTGCAGCAGGTGAACTCGGAGGGAGCTTATCAAATGATTCAAGTCTTGTCAGTACACCTTTTGCGACTTCCTCCTCGTTCCTCGTTACTAAATGTCTATTCAATTTTTCTGCAGATTCAAATCCAGCAGACCCCAAGAGTTCACCCCTAATTTGTGACTTGTCTTGACTGCTCTTATCATTGCTTGGCCTGGCAGCAATTTTTTCAAGTGACAGACGCGAAGGAAATGACATGGACTTGGTTAAGCCTTTGGATGCACGTGTACCGTGTAACTGACGTGCTAATGAAGAATTAGGGTCCTGTAATATTTTAAGGAACAACTCCTCTCTCATGTTTAGTAAATCAAGAGCATCCAAAAATAGCTTCGACTCTTCAACTGACACATTTTTAGTCTGCTCCCTAAGATAAAGTGACTGTGTACGACGAAAACTGAAGTTTGTAATTGGTTGTTTCCCGTTCTTGTTAGTATCACATTGCTTTAAGTGATTCATATCAAGCATAGAAGCACACAACTCACATTTCTTGTTGTTGGTAACAGCATCCTTTTTCTTCTCCGGCAGGGGTGGATCTAACAAACTAGCAACGGACGAATACTTATTCTGAGGCTGCTGCAATATCTCATCATTTAGGCGAATTTTCGGAGAATGCTCTACATTGGCAGGGCCTAGATAACGAATAGGAGCAGTTTGTTCCAGCGGCATTCTTATAGGACAGGACAAAGTTCGGCGATGTTGGACCCTTTTACTAGATAGTAGCTCTTTTGTGATCAAAGTTTTTAAACGAGACTTTATTGAACTTTTATGCTGAGTGGCTACTGTTTTGGCTTCTGCTTTCACTCCAATCTGAAATAGTGAATTTGTTAGCATAAACAGTTATGTGCTAACCACATGTTATCTCTTTGCACATGTATCAGAAGAAACAACGACAAAACAGAAGCGGAAGAATAGCAAGAGGCAAGCATGAAGCAGGTTACTTACAAGGGAATCATCCGATTTGACATCTATTTTTTCTGGAATGTTAGAAGAATCAGTTGCAGTTGCATTACTCCCACGATCTCCTGCCGCTGAAAAAAATGAAACAGTATATCACACCTTGTTATCTACTCACTTGTTTTAAGTGTCAAATCATGATAGTAGTCAAGGACTAAAAGGAGTGGTGTATAGCGTGACTGGACATCCTTCATCGGAAAATTGTACAGAGTATATAAGTCAAGATTTACTTCTTGTACATGTATTTAAACCTTGAATACCCTTGCAAAATTCCTGGCGCCGCAGACTAAAATGATAAGTTGAATATGGACAATGCTACTTCATAATAAATAGGCTTAAGCCTCCAACATCAAATCCTTCATGTTTGGAAATGCTATATAGAATGAAAATATGATCATATTTATATCTACGACAACATACACAATATAATCCCACAAGTGGGATCTGGGAAGGGTAGGATATATGCAGACCTTACCCCTACCTTTGTAGGGTAGAGAGTCTGTTTCCGATCATTTCTATATCTAGTTAAGGAGACTATTCTACCCATAAGTAATGTTTTTCTTACCAACAATATGCTTTGCACCACCCTGCTTTATGTACGGGAGGCGTTTCCTGACTTGATGCCACCGATGTTGTTGATTTAAATGATGAAGTATCCCAAACATGCATCCCGGAGGATTACATTCTCGTCGACTTCTCAAACCCTTCCCCATTGTGTTACAATATACTCTTTGTGAACCAGCTACAGATACTACCTAATTGATTTAGAGTTTTCCAGCATCCTACACCTGATACATGTGATGTATACTGAATTAGCCAAAACTGATGGATCAGCAAGGAGTAACAGAACACAATTTAAAATAAAAGGGAATGTAAGAATTTATGTGAGAGACCTTACCCCTACCTCGTGGAGTAGAGAGGCGGTTTTCAAAGGACCAAAGAAATCATTAAAGGAGCATGTGAATAACTTCAAGCAACACTTGAAAATTATTATCAACTTCTAATTGTCCTTCGTTCTCTGTTACTACCGGTTGTTACTTTCGCTATTGCTATTATTTGCTAGGTCTTCTTCTTTACTTTTGCTTGCTCTTTTTCTTACTGCTCTGATATGCGATACTTGAACCGAGGGTCTTTCAGAGACAACATTTCTACCTAGGTAGGGTAACATCTGCATACACTATCCTTTTCAGACCCCATTTATGAGATTTCACTCGATATGTTATTATTGTATATTACTTTACTATCTATATTACACTTTGTACAATTATCATGTCACCTATTTTTCCATTCCAAACCAAATATTGAATAAAAAAAATTCCAAAGAATAATCTATTTCTTAATCAAAAATATTTTCCTTAAGCGAAACCATCCGTCAGAGGCAGATCCAATATTTAATTTCTATGGGTTCAACCATTAAGCGGTTTGAACCCATTATATTTTCAAGTTATAAGTTCATACTTGCTATTTATGACAATTTTATACATAAATTTATATTCCACATAAGAAAGTTTTAGGTTTAGATGAACCCGATCCGCCTCGTAAACCGTGCCATTCATCTAATGGGATCTAACAAGTAAACTTTCAAAATATAATTTGTTTCTGGGTAATCAATTTTGAGATCCATGACAATAAAATATCTTCAGAAAAATTGGAAAAAATTAAATTAAATACTGAATATTTGTCATCCTCGTACCTTCATAATAAGCCTAGCAATGGCAGAAATGTCAAAATCTGAAGAAACAAAAAAAAAAATTAGATAAAGTGATAGAGAAATTACTAATTTTGTCTGTTTTTGATGAGTGGAAAAATAATGAATTTTTTCTCTCTTAGTTTTGGCGCCATATGTATGCCAACCGTTCTCCGTTTCTCCCTCTTATGTACTAACCGTTCATCGATTTTTTTAA
This sequence comes from Solanum acaule, assembly GCA_036250505.1. NCBI lineage: Eukaryota > Viridiplantae > Streptophyta > Magnoliopsida > Solanales > Solanaceae > Solanum > Solanum acaule. Next base: position 8,444 of record JAJOOR010004908.1, on the reverse strand, counting down.
AAAAAAAATATGGATAAGGTTTATCTATTATTATTCTCCAAATTTTATTTATAAGATTACGCTAATATATTATTATCATTAATTTAAGATGAACATTTGATGAAGATAAAAAAATATTTGTTTTAAAACAAATTTAAATGATCAAAACTAGTAAGATGATACTCGGATAAAATTTGTAACAATACTATTCTTTATTACTTTCTCTGTCCCTAATTACTTGTCTATTTTTCTTTTTTTAATTATTTCTAATTACTTGTTCATTTTGACAAATTAAGAAAGGACAATTTTTTTTTACCTATTATACCCTCAATTAATTACTTTGAAAAATGTAGATTTTCTTGAAAATCTTAAGTTTTTAATTCATCAACTCCATAAATAATAGGAGTAAAATAGTAAACTCACTATGCCAATAATTGATTTCTTAATAAGTGTGACAATTTAAAAGTGACAAATAATTAGGGATAGAGGGAGTATTTCTTTAAAGAAAGAAATAAACACATGAAATCCATGCTTGGATTAATAAAATTTTTGTCCAGAAAATAATAATCTGGTAAAAAAAATCTTGCAGTAATCATAGCAAGTGTTACAATCTTTATTAATCATCTGATTCCTCTTTTTAAATATAAATTCAGAGTCTTTAATAACTTCGATTGTAGAGTAATATTTGAATGGCTTTTCCATTTTTAAAAAAATAATCCTAATTTTTTTTTAATTGTTTGTTAAATAGTTAATGTTAATTTAGCTAGAAAATTCGAACACTAACAGAAAACTAAAAAGATCCCGCTAACAGTTTAACCACCTTTCTATTTTTTTCCCAACAAAACTTAATGATATTAACAACCAAATGGAGGGGACATAAAGCGCGCGCCTAACCTCCTTTTACATCTTAGGGTGAAAGATCCTATCCTATTAAGCAACTGATCCAGAGAGATCTTAACAAAACAAAACAACTATACTAATGAATTTAAACTACAATTGTTAATGCATATAAATAAAACTTAAAACGTTACTTACGAAAACGTTTCTTAAGAATCCAATTACGACCTTCGAATCTTGCAAATTTAGCTATAAAACGTTACTCACAGTAACGTTTTTTCAGTAAAACAAATTAAAAAAAATCTCAATCGTAATTAAATTTAAATGAATAGTTTTTTATTAGTGCAATTATGTTAATTTCTAGTTGTGGATCGATGTCCAATTGTGTTAATTTCCTTTCAGTTATCTACTGTAATGTAACTCAAATAATTAGCTTGATGCTCAAGGATGTCTTTTTGGTAGTATCGTTTTCTTTTTTTACAATTAGCAATGACTTTTGTGTCATAAATTTTTCCCCTCAGGTGAATTCTTCTGGTGTTAATAATAAGCCTTGTGCTCCTATTTTTTGTCAAGTACACAACTAATACAAGATTGATGTACATGATTTTTTTTATTGAACTATTGAACGGATTTAGCAATGTATCTACTTAATGTGTTGACCTTAACTATAATCACCTCTGTCTAAGGAGAATAAAAATATGAAAGCAAAAAAAATATAGAGAAAGAATGAGACCTCCCAATGGTTATTCTACTATAAAATTTGCAAACTATATGAATCCTCACTAACCAAATAGGCCATCATATAACGTAATTTGTATCAACTTTATATCATTAGCTGATTAGAGGTGGAAGTATAACCCCCATCTTAGCAAAATTACTTTCCATAACCATTGGAAAAACACAAACCATGCCTCAAACTAAATAGATAATTACAAAATTACAAAAGTCTCCGGTGAGTAATAAACCATGCCTCAAACAAAGATGCAAATTTTTCTGAAAAAATGACCAATTGGTCTTTGATGTCCTTTCTCCTGGTTCTGAAAACATTATCCCTACAATAAAAGAAAGCAACAATCTTCAATTGCTTACTATATCACATGAAGAAGAACCAACATAAAACTCATCTCATACACATTCATGAAATCTCTTACCATAATTTCTCAACATAAAACTCATCTCGTACACATTCATGAAATCTCATACCATCTCCTAATTTTAGAATGAGAAGTAATGAATTCTATCGTCGTCCCAATCGAAAAAACTAACTTAACTTAAAAATGCTCAGATTGCTAATACTTCTAACAACTCGAAATGTTTGAGACTATACAATTAGTAATACTATTAAATAGCACTTTGACAAACTTGAAGAATATAAGTTTAACTTCACAATTCAAATTTAAATACCATTACTAATAGAGTACTAAATACCACTATTCACAAACTTTGAAGGAATCACAACGTAATTACAAAAGGACGAGATAGTATTTTAAGAATATACGCCCAACGACCACTTTGTAGCTCTCAAACAAGTATGACATGTGCTCGTATTCAAACAAAGTCGTGTTAGCTTTTTGCGCTGCCTCAATAGCTCATTTCTGCATAAATTAGGAGTTAATAGAGAATTCTTGTCATATAATACATATCAAAAAATTATAAATAATGATATGATAATGTCTTTTTCTAAGCCAACTGAACACAATGTTGATTTTTAACTAGTTCTAAAACAACTTACAGTACTAAAACTACTTGCACAATGTTGATTTTTTGGCATGTGTTCTAAAAGCTTTTTGGCATATTAACAGAAGACAGGTCAGTTACACTTGCGCTAATGCAGCAAATATACACCCTTCACAAAATATATGCAACTATATGAATCCTCACTGACCTTACTAACCTTCAAAAGGGTTGTGACTTGCAGGTACTTTGTCAAAATCATAAATTCCATCCTACAGAAAACATCCTCCACAGATTAAATAAGACCCCAATTCCAAATCCTTGGGCCACAAATATTCACCTAGCACAAGCTATATGAATCCTCACTGATCATGTTTTTTCCGACCACCAAAAAATCTACCACAACCAATTATAGTAATTAATACACATGTCCCTAAGCCATCATATAAAGTAATTTGTATAAGCTATGAATCCTCACTGACCAATGGTTCAGGCCATTATATAAAGTAAATGAAAAATAAATACACTAGAAGTTCTCCCTATATTCTATTGGCATCAGAATCATTGTACAATGTAATGTGAAACTTCAGGTTCAACATGTCAACAAATCTTAGCACATTTAGTTCACTACTCTAAAGTTTCAAGTTTTAGTTAAGCTTAGATAACAAAACGATATAAATACAACAAGATAGAAATTCTAAAATTCAAGCATTCCTTCTACTATTTGGTAAGAAAAAAAACATACCTCAAGGCTCAAACACAGAAAAATGAACTTGGTTCCAAGATTTTCGGAAGATTTATAGCCATAATTTATCGTGAAACTCATTACAAAAAGAAAGCCCCAAAATTGATTTTGAAATATAAGAGCTACTGTTTATCCACAAAATGGGGTTTTGACCCATTCATTGTCTTTCTGTGTTTTTGTTCTTTCACACCTTCTCTTCTTCCACAAATTATCGGCCGGGAATAGAGTTGTGGGGGCTGAGAAATTTTTCAATCGTCGCTACACAACAGTTTTTACAGCAAAAGGTTTGAAAGGGTTTTATAGCAAAAGGTAATGGAATATTGAAGTTAATAAAAACAAAACGTCGTTTGGTTAAGAGATGTGGGCCTCTGTCACGTTTTAATCTAAAATAGTTACTGTCAGTAACATATATTTACTTAACGGCGTTAATTTCTTTTTAATCAAATAAAGCCTAAAATGTTACTCTAAAGTACGTTTATACTACTTTTGTAAAAAAAAAAAAAAACGTATTAGTTAGGTAAATTGGTTTACTTGAAGAAGCAAGTAAACACAGAGTTAGTTAGAATGACAACTAAGTTAGTTAGGATATCAAGTTAGGAAGTTAGTTATTCTGGTAGACTATAAATAAGAGAACTCTGTACATTGTAAAGTAACATTTTGGAAATAAAATCAGAGAATTACTCTTCTACTTCTATTCTTCTTCTTCCTCTCTAATATACAATCTACTATTCTATTTTTGATTCATAAATCATCACATTCCCCAAAATATTTTCTCGGCTCTCTAATGGCGGCTATTAAAGATAGTGACTAGTTAAGTGGTTAATTAATTGTAGTTAAGTCATTAATGTTCAATTAGTTACAGTTAGTTACATTTTGACAAGCTATAATGTATGTCAGTGTATACTTTCCACGACTTTTGATTATTTTTTAAGTAAATAAAACAATGCTATATTTATTGTAAACTAATATTTTATTGTATATATTTAAAACTAGCCCTATTAAATTTATGGGGCTTAATACCGTTTAATTCACTATCGATGATTTATGCAAACATCTTTTTGTGGCCATTACACACAAAACAATAGATCTCCTTCTAACATTTGCATGCAATTATTTACAAAATGTTAGATCGTGATCTTACATACACTCCTAAGTTTTCAATTTGTTGAAAATGAATTTCATACGTCTAAAAGTATATATCATAAAATGAGGATCATTTACTAAAATAGTTATTCTAGGAACAATATGACGAAAATTTGACGTTTACTAATACAATATATGATTCAATAAATAATAACATTGTTAGAAAATGCAACTTTAATTACCCTCATTATGATCAAATAGCTATACAAAATTTTGTTTGGATTCTTGAACACGCAAAGTATTCGAACAAGTTCACACTAATTATTTACATAAAAATATGTGGATTTAAATAAAGATCCAACTTAATTTGAAATGAATAATTATGGAACGTCGAAATATCTATTGTTTGGCGTTCTTGAGAAATCAAAATTGGAAGCTTAAGATTCAAACGGGAACAATCGATAGTCGAGGTGTGTGTTTTGATAAATAGCACATGTATAATTTAGGTATGAAACTCGAAAAATTTGACCCTTTGAATTTGTTTTTGGCCCTTAACAACAAACTGTTAGAATGTATGCGTCCGCCAGTGATCACTGGACCAGGTCCCCTATAGAATAATAGTGCAGAAAATAAATAACTCAAAGTAAATCAAACACAAAGATTTTATGTGGAAACCTCCTTACTCAAGTGAGATGAAAATCACGACCTGTACTCACAAGATTTCAACCCAAACTCCATTTCAGTCAAAACAGAGCAAACTTTCAGATTACAAATTCTTGTAACCTAGGAATTAAACTCTTAATCCTTTCCAGGGGCGGAGCTACTGTAGCGGAAAGGGATTCGGCCGAACCCACTGGTTATTTCGTAGACCCTATATTTGTATTAAAATATGAAGTACAATGTATATATATATATATTTCCTGTGAACCTATAAACACATTGAACCGTTTGGCCCAATGGTTGTTGTGCACCTAGCAAGATTGTTCACCCCCCACAGAATGTGGGTTCGAATCTCGGTAATTTTTTTGGATTAATTTCTAAACACGTGTTTATATAAAAAATAATTAAAAAATAGAATATCGGTAAGGAAATAGTATTTGTGTCATAATTATTTTTTTAAAAAAATAAAAAATCGGTAAGAATTAATTAAAAACGTTGGTGGGTTTATATAATTTTTTAAAAAAAACAAAAAAATGAAAAAAAAGGAAAATAGTATTTGTATCGTACTATGAAACTACAATATCTGACTATTGATTTCTACTCATATTCAAAAAGTTTAACTCAATTTTTTTCTCCAAAAGTTAGGGTTCTAACTTTTATTGTTGATCTAATTGCTGCTTTCCAACATCTGGTCTCCGGTGTGTACTCTTGTCTCTCCCTTTTTATTTTTTCCCTTATTTGTTTCCTTATTCGTTTTTAGTGAATTAAATACTTGTATTGTTCGTTAATTTGATGATTGTTACTTTGGGTTAAGATCGTTGTTTCTTTTTAAAAATTTAGAACCCACTGGCATGAAATCTTGGCTCCGCCTCTGATCCCTTCCCCCTTACTATAACAATTCTACTACAAAGGAAACTAAACAATAACTCTATTGCCCACTAAATCAACTAACTATAGTTGATCTAGACTTCAAGAACCAACAAGGCTAACTCTAGCCACTGACTACAAATTTCAAAGATAGAAACATAAACAAGCAGAGATTCTGTTGCACCCACACATCAACTAACTCTAGTTGACACTCCTAGGCAACTCTACACAAGAGAACATCAAAACAATGATGTAAATAGACTTAACTAAAACGTAGATGATTCGACTAACTAACTCTAGTTAATACGACTCAAACTAAAGACTTAGACAAGCACCAGATCCACTATCCTTTATAACTTAGGAACACAAGACACAAAGCTCAAAATACAACAAAAGACGCTTCAACACTCTATCAGGTCCCTTGTTGAGTATGAACATTGTTCTTCCTTGAGGATGACTTTTTCTTTTAGAGGTTATGAATTTTCAGAATTCAAAACTTTATTTGCCAAAACTTGGGTGTGTCTTTGGAGAAGAGACTAGTATAAAATGGACATTGAGTATGAACAGTGTTCTTCCTTGAGGATGACTTTTTCTTTTAGAGCTTATGAATTTTCAGAATTCAAAACTTTATTTGCCAAAACTTGGGTATGTCTTTGGAGAAGAGACTAGTATAAAATGGACATAAACCCTTGGGGCAAAGCCATTGGTTGAGAGCCTGCTGTTATGAAAAGCCATGCACCAATCACAACAGCTTTGGCAGTTTTGGTAGCTTTTTAGACATATGTCTTTTGTCTTTTTCACGTACGCAGTCTTTTCTCGACCAGGTCCGTTAACTTGTTAGATCCGTAAGTTTGTTAAATCATCAAAACTTTAAATCAGCTCCAAAATAACATAAACAAATAGTGTGGAAATATTATTGTAAAATATCGTTAGTGAATTTGAGTGTTCTCAAAAACGTTTTTGAGGCGAGTCTCGGGGCGGGGCGTATAAATTATAAAAAACACCACAGGACGCAAATTGAAGACGTAGATCCAATGGAGGCCAGTCCTACAATTTAGAGCGTAAGCTTTGAGCATAAACACGTAAGCTCGGGGCGTAAAAACATACGCCCTGGGCGTAATTTACTTTTTTTTAACCTTTTTCGCTTTATATCACATTTTTTATTATTGGTATATTGATATTTCTCAAATAGTAATTATAATACTTTTTTCTTCATTATTGTCTATTAATATCCATCTCAAATAAAAATGATAATACTTTTTGTATATATATTATAGCTTATTTATTAAATTTATTTGTAAAATCATTAAAAGTTTTATTATTGCTTATTTTCTTAAGTAATAAAATTATAAAATTGAATATACATGAGATTACGCCTCATAGATCCATGAGACTTACTCCCTGTATTTCGGGGCTTACGCCTCATCCCGTACTGCCTAAAACGTCTCGCCTCACCCCCCACCATTTAAAACGTTGGTGAATTTTATGGCCTATTTATGGATGTTCCCAATTCACCAATTCTTTTATACCTTTCTCTAAGTCTTTTATTTCTCTCATCAAACTACTCATGCAAAGTCCTATTGAGCACAAACAGATAATCCAATTAAGGCCTCAGTGAGTCTAGCAATAGGAAATTCACTCGGGGGACCATAATGTTTTCTGCTTAGACTCAGTAATGCTCCGATAATAGCTGCATCTCCTCCAGTTTTAGAGTACATTTTACTATGCCTTAAAATTGAGGCGAAAATTATCCTTATTCTTGCGTAATTTTGAAAAACAGTGCAGCCTAGTACCCCATAGACTGATCCTAGAGCTGTTCCTTGTGCTCGAGCATTTGCAACCGTAAAAATTGCTATTTTTCCTGTTTCAAAGCTGATGGCTGTTGTAAGCCCTGACCAATATCCATTCCGTTTGTTAAATTGCAGACCAAGTAGTACAGCCAGACCTAACGAAATTGAGCACTTGCACGCGAATAGTAGGCTTTCGTGGTCTATTTTATTAGTCCAATTGATGCAGATTCGCTTTGAGCTAGCTTTGTCACTTCCTTTTGAATCTTTGGATCCTTGTAGATCATTTATGCACATTTTTATACAAGAGAAGAAGAAAGTTGCTGGTTGATCTAGGCTTGTCAGGGAAATTGACTCAGGGATGAGTGTGATGTAAATTGGAGAAGGAAGTTCATCCAATGAAATGAGAAATGGTAAAGTTTGATGCATAAGGAATTGGTAGATGTATTCCTAATTTCTTGAATTGCATGAAGTTGTTTGAGCCTCATTGATGTGGAGTTGATGTTTCCTCCGATATTTATGTACTTGTATTGATGTTGTATGCATGTTGATGGGTTGTATACTTGAGTTGTTACCCCTTATGTGTTTAAAGTGTCATTCGAGGACGAATGTTCCTAAGTGGGGGATAATGTAACGACCCGGAAAATGATAGAGTGAAACTAGAGCCTCACAAGTGAGTTTGGAGTCGAGAACTTAATGAAATGATTATATTTGAATTTGACCCAAAAAGTTCTTAAAAATGTGCTTCGGAAGTTACCGGAAACTTGTTTAGCTGTATATAAAAATATCCGTTTCGTTTTTCGAAAATCCGA
>JAJOOR010004907.1:0-41448 GCA_036250505.1 Solanum acaule | reverse complement strand
TAAAATCTTTTGGTTTTGAATAAAATATATAAAGAAAATGTATCAACATACCATCTAATCTTATGATATCAAATATTTCTTATGGAATGTTAGAATTAATAAATTACTAACATGATTTTTTATTCAAACGATATGAAAAGAATAAAGCACAAACAAATAAAAATATTTGAAGTATTTGATATGTGATCAAAGATAAGATGATCATAAAATTAATAGTATCCTTACAAAGAATTCAACCTATTATATTATAAAACTAAAAGCGTAGCTGATACAGTTATAGATATAATATTTTAATACGATAAAATAAATTGTGTACTAATAATATTAATTCAATGTGCTCAAATAAATAAGTTAATAATTTGTATTATTATTATTATTATAACAAATTAAATATATTATTGAGTGCATAATATATTTCATTAATTATCTTTAATTATAAAATTATTACATTTTAAATTATCCGCGCAACGCGCGGACACGTATACTAGTTGTGAATAAGATTCAAAGGCTATGACTGGAGTAGGTGTCTGGATGATTTTTATTCGGCAAATTAAACAAGATTTCTAGAATAAATCAATCAACTACACCCACCAACTTCTCATTTAATTTTTAAATTGAATATTACTCACCTCACTAAGCAAAAAATTAGTTCTCATTTGGATCGTCAAAAGGAACTGTCCGATATAAGTGGGTTGGATTCAAGATAATTTAAATTTGATCAATCTCAATCCGTTCAAGTTTTAATCCATTTTAAAAAGATCTTCAATTGAGTCCAATTTAATTTTCAATGCAACGCCTTAAAATTCTTTATTTGTATGGATGCAATGTATGTATTTCCATATTGAATAATGTCAGGTGACGTCCCACTTCAAAATCAAGAACTCATATTTTTATTTTCTTGAGTTGAAATTTAAATTGTGATTAATTACAAAATGTAAATAATAATAATAATAATAATATGTTAAAATTCTTGAGATAAAACATGTCAAATTATGCGGATCAGGATCCAACTCAATTTTTAGCCCATTCGAGCTCAATCTATTTGAGCCCAAAGTAAATTTGAGAGATCATGACTCAATTCGATTTTTAATTCAACTAATTTTAACTTCTCCAATTTTAGCCTAATCCACCAATTTTGACACTTCCAATTGTCTTATTGGTTGAATCTCTTCCTTTTATATATTGAACTAGACACAGGTATTCGTGCTAGCACGAGTTCAATATCTATTTTTTTTTTATTTTAATTTACGTGACATAGATATAATTTAGAAAGTAAATTATTTTTTAATATAATTTTTAGATATTTTAAGTTGTTAATTACTTTTTGTTTGCGCAAATTTAATGTGAAAAGATCCATTAAGATGTCATTAAGTATTTTTAATCATCTCGTTAATTTTTTACTCAAAGTAGTTACGAGATATAAACAAATAATATCGACATTCAAAATAATAAAGCTATAACAAAATAATATAAATTTAAAACTAAAAGCCATAGCTAAACGGATTCCATAATTTTGAAAAAATTATATACTAATTAAATTAAAGTAAAATAAAAGAAATATTTTTTCAAATTTATTTTTAAGATTAATGTAAAACAAAAGAAATAATTTTTTTAACTTTTTTTAAAACAAGTTGAAACAGGCAAATCGACAAAAACTTAATTGCCTTCGGTGTGAAGTCTCTCTTATGACTTATATAAATAAAAAATATAATAAGAGAAAATTTTGTGGGAGTTGTTCATCACTTCATTGTGCTCCGTCATTGGTACCTTACTCCCTCCGTTTCATATTATATGTCACCTTTTTCATTTGTACTTGTATTAAGAAATAAGATAATTTTATCCTTATGCCCTTGTTTAATGTTTACTTATGACAACTTTGTAATAAAGGATGAAATGTTATATTTCAAAAATATAAATACATTTGGATGACTATTTAAATTTTAGAATTTATTTTTGGAGCCAAATTTTTTCACCAATTGATCCAAAAAAATTTAAAAATCAAGTTTTTGCCACCTCAATTTTCCTATATATTTTGTGTAAAATATTTTTAAAAATATTTTTATGTATAAATTCTTAAAACAAACATGACAACATCGCAAAATATTCAAATTCCATTACTTCAAATTGATCTAAATTTTCCTTTGAACTTTTTGTAATGTCATCTTCCTTGATAAAATTTATTGAAGCTTCAACTTTCAAGATTATTTTTGAATTTTTTTTCATCTTTTATTTTTAATTTGTTTGAATTTTTTTTCAAAATCAGATTTTATAGAATAAGTGGTGAATAAAGAAAGTAGTTAATTAATGAATGAAGTACTCTCCCAATGAAATTAATTACTAGTAGATTTCCTAGGTTAGTCAAAGTAAATACATTTTCAAGATTAATTATTTAATCTATCAAGGGTAAAATGGGCAAAAAATGATAATTTATGCACAAAATTTATAAAATGACATATATTGTGGTTCAACTATTTTTAGAAAGGGGCGACATATAATATGGGACGGAGGTAGGGGTGTGTATCGATCGGTTCGGTTCAGTTTTAAGTATAATTGGTTCGATTTATCGGTTTTTGGTTTTTAAATACGCTAAACCGATAACCAAACCAATAAGATATTTATTATCGATTTTTGGTTTATCAATTTTGGTCTTTAACGGTTTGGTTTTCGGTTTAACCAATAAGAAAATGCTTTCAAGATAAATATATGACTTGTCCAATAATTTAACGCGAAATAAAAAAGAGAGAAATCTAATTACTCATTGAGTGCAAAAATTCTTCTTAGTGTAGTAAAAGTATAGTAAATACTCACAATTGACAACCCTAGTCATTGCCTAACCCTTGCCGTCATCGTTGCAAACCCTAGACATCGTCGTTCTTAGTTTTTTAGGTTTTTGATGTTGTGAACCTAAAGACTAAAGTAATACTAAAACCTAAAGGGTAAATCTAGAGAACAAGTTAATTAAGTAATGTTAATTATGTAGGGTCCTTATAGTTATAGTCTAATATAGTGATTATACTAATATTGTTTGTTTGATATTTATGTATGACTAAAAATTAAAATAGTACATTAATATATTCTTAATAGATTATCGATTAACCCAATAATCCAATATTAAAAAACCAATATCAAATCGATAACCCAATAATTTTTTTTTTTATAAAACCATTAAAAAATCGTTAACCCAATAACAATAAATCAATAACATTTTTTTCGGTTCGATTTATCGATTGGTTTGGTTTTTGTACACCCCTAGACGAAGGGAATATTATATATATAACTTGATAGAGATGAAAAGGAGGCAAGTTACACAATTGACTTTTCAATAAAAATTAATAACCTACTCCATCTGTCCCTATTTACTTATCCACTTTTTCTTTTATAGATGTCCCTAATTACTTGTCCATTTTGACAAATCAAGAAAGGACAATTTTTTTTTACCTATTATACCCTCAATTAAATGATTAATTACTTTGAAAATATAGAACTTTTCATCCACTTCATAATTAATAGGGGTAAAATCGTAAACTCATTATGTCATTAATTGTTTTCTTAATAGGTATGTCAATTCAAAAGTGGACAAGTAATTAAGGATAAAGGGAATATTAATGATAAATATACAAAGTAAAATTTCACCCTCTATATAAGATACCCTCTGTCCCTAATTACTTGTCCACTTTTGAATTGACACACCGATTAAGAAAATAATTAATGACATAGTGAGTTTACCATTTTACCCCTATTAATTATGAAGTGGATGAAAAGTTCTACATTTTTCAAAGTAATTTATCATTTAATTGAGGGTATAATAGGTAAAAAAATTGTCCTTTCTTGATTTATCAAAATGGACAAGTAATTAGGGACAACTATAAAAGAAAAAATAGATAAGTAATTAGGGACATATGAAGTAGCTAATTAGACAATTTTAATATAAGATATATCCTTGAACTAATTTTTTAATGGGCAATGTATAAAAGTATACTCTTACCCGCGGATTGGTATGAAATATCCTTGGAATCTCTAGTATGAATGAGAAAATAGAAAATCATGTATTAGCAAAGGGTATCGATTTTCCTTAATTTATTTGGAAACGTCAGTGACATGTTTAAATTAACATGATGATCTATTATATAGTATTATTATTTAAAAGTAAATTTGTCACACCCTAATATGTGTAACATCACTCTCCTAATATGTGGTATATTATACTGTCACATTATCTCTATGCCAGAAATTATAATTTTTTATATATTTTCTTTTCTTTTCTTTATTAAAATAATTAACTTTTTTTTTGGTAACTATATTTTATACTAATTAATCCCTAATTAATTATTAAAATTCTCTAATAATTATATATTCTTCATCACTAATTCTCACCCACTTCATTCTCATCTCATCAGAAAAATCATGCCCGACCACTTTCATTATCGATTCTTTGTTCTTTATCATCACTATATCATCTTTAATTCTTCTTCTTCGTCACTTGTCACCAAATATCACCACCACTATTATCAATATCAATTTTTCTTTTCACCACCTTGAATTTCCTCTTTTAGTTTTTGCTACCCGTCATTTATCACCACCAAACTCATAAAACTACCATCAACATCAAACTCAAAAATTGATTAACAACTAATTTTTTTTTAAGAAGATCAAAGAAATGAAAAAGATAAAAATAATCAACTAAAATAATTAAAAAAGTTCTAGATAAAATAAAACTATTCACTAACAAATCTATGAGAATTAACCTAATTGCGAATTAAAAAAAATTGTGCTTTGAGATTGTAATAAAAAATAAAAAAGTGTGATAAAAAATAAAGAATATAGAAGAAGAGGACAATGTGTGGAGTGTGAAGAAGAGGAGATGTGGGGGTGGGGGTGGAAAAATGATCTAATTTATTTTTTTTACTTTAATTTCTAACATATCTATTTTTTATTTTTTTGTTAGATTTTTTTGTCACGTTAATTTTAAGGGTAAAAAATTTACTTTTAAATAGTAAAAGTATATAATAGATCACCATAATATTTTAAGAGTTTAACTGACATTTTGAGATAAATTGGTGGAGATTTTTTTGCCTTTTCCCTATGTTATCCATTAAACTTGTGAACATTTTAGTTATCCAAGAGATATAAGAAAGAAAATAAAAAAGAGAAAAACATTAATGAACAAGGTAGCTATAAAACAATAAATGGCCAGAAAATTTGATCAGAAATTTAAAAAGTCTATAATATCTTTTTTATTTTAAAAGAAACTGATCTTTTTTCCATTTTTTAATTAAAATGTATTAAAATTAAAAGAATAAAAATATTTAAAAAGGTAAAATAATATAGCGTGAAATATGTTATTTTACCATTCTGATCAAATTTTCAAAGGATTTTTCCAAATGATTAATGTGATCTATGCTACTAGCTACCTTAGCACAGATTTGTAAAAATTAAATATGCCATGTGCCAACAATAATAATAATAATAATAAATACATGTAATGACTCATATCCTTGATTTTGTTTAAAGATGCCCATGTGCCAATAATAGCGGAACGGGAGAATTGGATGACAATGAACAAAAAGGCATTTTTATGGAAAATGAAATAGCAACATTTATGTGGTCCCAAAAGCCTACACAAAATTGACTTGTCACACATTCAGGACCATCTTAATGTTTATTTATTGCCTAAGATTTGCTCATTAAGGTGTAAAATTTTATGCTCCAACTGTTAATTTAAAACTACAACTGATTACCTACCCCTTAATTAACATTTATTCCTCATCAATCTTAATCAGCAACAGCCAGACCTGATCAACTAGACTTCTATTCTAGTCTTAAACCATAAGCCAAATGGAATAAACCACAAAGAGAGAGATACAGTATTGTGTCTTTAAGGTATATCAGCTTAATTTCACAAACTTTAAAAGTATATTCGATTCTTTTTTAAATTTAATTAGGTTAATTGATGGGTGCTGTTATAACAAGGAAAAAATTAAATGGTAAGGGTATATTTAACTAAACTATTAAAAAAAAGAGCCGTCTGATGTAATAAGTTTCCGTTATGTAGAGAATTTGGAGAAGGACCACGCCACAAGAGTTAATTGTATGCCATCTTTTTGGATTTCTGCAAGAAGTTATTTTCACAGCCAACAACTTTATCAATTATGCCAAGACTCCTCTTCTGGCCATCTTATTTTGCTTAGTTTAAGAGTATATCTGATCCTTTAATGTTGTTGTTTCGATGAGAATGAACATCCAAGACTAGCAAAAGCGTTTGCCTTACGTATTGTTTAATTTATTGACCAAAAGAAATTAGAAGAGTATATATTAATTTCAGAAGAAAAACTGAGAAAGAAAAAAGAAAGTAGTTAGATGAAAAAGTAGAAGAAATGTCCAGACAGGAAAATTAGGGAAGGAACAGAAAACACCTATAGGAAAAAGTTAAAGAGGAAAGTAGGACTGCAACTCAAGCATCTTGTATTTATTGTGGCTGGAATATTATGGCTCTTGTCTTGTGTGACAAGGAAATTTTGATAGATACCTCCATCTATATATAACTATGGTTCTTTTACACATGAAACCAGTAATAATGTTAGTAGTCACTACTTGCACATTGGAATCATATCCTGCAAAATATATATATAGGAGGTGTAGATTAGTTTAATTGTTGGTGTATATGTGCATTTTAATATCAATATTAAATATTAAAGTGTATGATAATTAGTATATATAAAGTGGAGAAAATGGTGTCATATTCTTTGTATATCATGTAACTAATCTACATGTTCTCCGCATTATATCCTGCTAATTATCCATTACACCTCAAATTATTATCCACCATCTTGACATTTACTAGATGAAAAAAAGTACTCCACCTACATAAAAAATACTTTCCTTTTTTTTTTTTTTAATGTTGGGTGTATGTTGAAGAGATGAGAGGTATTATTGTAACACTCCAGAATTTTTTTGAACTAAGACTCGAACCCTTCTTCATTGTGAGTAGGATTTTACCAAGGAATTTATAATTTCTTAAGTGTTAAGGTCAGGTCACTAGATATAGCACCTTGAATTCCAAAAAGAATTAAAGAGAATTCATTCAAGTCATTCCTTAGTTCTTTTAAGTTTAGGATCAACTTCAAACGACCGTAACTTTCAGTACAGAATGAGTTAGGAGACCCATAAGATATCAAACAAAATATCTTTGAGTCCTCTTTCCAACACCACTGAGTTTGCTAATTTTCGAGCTCGTATGAGGGAAATATGCCCTTTTGAAGTTAGGCTATCCATTCAAGGAAAGTTACCTGAAAATAGGATCGGGTAATTTAGTCTTTTCCTTACCCCCACTTATTCTAAACGCGAATTTCACCCAATTAAGGGTCTAAACTGATAAGAATCAATTTCATTCATCCCCAAAGTGTTTAGGATATTTAGAGAGAAGATTCAAAAGGAGAAAAAATTCAAAGTTTCAAGCGTTCGTTCAAGAAATTCAAGATTTCGCCAAGAACCTAGTTCTTTGAGGTATGTAAGTTCTCATAGTGTTGGGTTCATTCACCCACACGTCAATCATGTGATTTTTATCCATAATTTCATTCTTGACGTTGAATGATTTGAGTTCTTGAGATTTTGTTCTTCATTCCTTGTTAATGGAGTTTGTTGAGTTTTTGAGGTGAGGATCTTGTGAGTGAGTGTAATTCTTGAGTAATTTCGAGTAGATTTTCATGTACTTGAGTTAGGTTGACGAATATAAGAAAGTTGGAAGAATCCAATGAATTTTATATGAATTAGGACTCAAAATTGAACAAGAAAAATTTAAAACTTTCTAAATTGGGGATGGGGCGGCGCGCCAGCAATGCGCCCAATCAGACCCCCAGTAAATGAAGGTTGGGGCAGCGCGCCAGCAGTGCACCCAATCAGACACCCAGTAAATGGAGGTCTGGCACGGCGCGCCAGCAATTCGCCCAATCAGACCCCAATAAATGGGCCATTTTCCTTTTCCGTTCTCATTCCGTACTTGTTTATTTGAGTCGAAATTTCATCCTCTTCTTAATCCCTACTAATTAAACCTTTATTAATCACCGAGAGATCATTAATAACATGAGTCATAACCCTTGAATTCATAATTCAAATTCAAGGAAGAGTTAAGAGTAAAGTTTGAGAAAGTTCCTTTGAGTCTTTTCGAGGAGTCTTCTACAATAACTTATAAATTGTTTCAAGACTCGAGTAAGTGAGTATGAGAATGTAATAACGAGTCTATATTATCATTGAGATCGTTGAGTCAATTCGTTAATGCCCATAAATTCCGCATGAACTCCATAATTTGAGTGTCTTTGAGAGGACTAGCAGCTTCAAGTTCTAAGTCTTGAGTATTGAGTTCCTAATCATTTTGGGATTATATCCCTAATCATGGGACTACTACAGTCTACATGTTATCCATGAAAGTCCTTGAGTTGAGTAGTTCATGCCCATAATTCCGCATGAACTCTATAAGTCAAGCAGTCTTTAGATGAGAAGTATCATTGAGTCTTTGAGTTAAGTAGTTCATGCCCATAATTCCGCATGAACCATCTGAGTCGAGCATTCTTGAGATGAGTAGTATCATTAATTCCTTGAGTTTTGAAGTTGTTGAGTTCTATGCATGGTTATTGAAAACCTTGAATTGAGTCGTTCACGTCCATAATTCGGCAAGAACCATATTTTAAGAAGTCTTTTTACAAATTGTTTTAAAACTTGTTTTAAAAACTTGAGCACTGAGTTGAGGAAGAGTAGAGTTGAATTAATTTCTTTAAAATAATATAAGGGAACTAAGTATTCCCAAGAGTAAATATTTTTTCATTTAAGATGAGAGGAAACTCCGATTTCCAAAAGAGTTCATGATCAGTTTTGAATACTATCTCCTTTAAGAGAAACCTTTTGAGTAATAATCTCAAAGAATGAGAAATAGGAATTTTTTTCCTTAAAACACAAAGAGCTAAGTTATATTTTGGGAGTAGTATTGAGCACCGATATGAGGGAGAGTTCTAACAACTCACAGCCCTCATAAACCATGTAGCCAATGTGGGTAGAAAGGGTCATACTTTTTAGATGATTCCTTATTGCTTTTAAACATAGACTAGTGGATCTACTTAGTTAGTAGGTTCTATACCCCGACAAAGTAAGGATAGTTCTGGCAGCGTGGACTAGACGTTGTATCATCACATAGCTCATAGTGATGCTTGTCGATTATGGAATCTCCCAAACAAAGTTATTTGGTATCCTTACATACAAATAAGAGTTATTATTCTTGTATTTTCATACAATTGAGTTATTATTGCATCTTTGCATACAACTGAGTTATTATCTATTGTTTTAACAACTTTTGAGATATTGCATCCTTTATTGTTGCTTTTATTGTTGAGTTGAGCCCTATTTCTCTGAGTTGAGTTGAAATATGTTTCATAGAGTTGAGTTGAACTATGTTTCACAGAGTTGAGTTGAACTATGTTTCACAGAGTTGAGTATCTTATTGTTGAGTTGCCTTATTTCTCTTATTTGAGTTGAACTATGTTTCTTTAAGTTGAGTTGAGTTAAGTTGAAATGAGTGAGTGAATTGAGAAGAGGTAAGTATGTTTCTTTTCCATCAGTTCAAGCTTATGTTTATGCTTTAGAATTTCCCTTATATGCTCGTACATTCCATGTACTGAGCCATTTGTCCTACATCGTTTCATGATGCAGATACATGTATTTAGGAACATCAACAGGCATTTCGTTGAGGTCATGTGATATTCCAGCCAGCTTTGGTGAGCCATCTTATATTCTGGAAGACTTCACCTTTATCTTACAGTTAGCAGTTTTGAAATGTCGTGAGTCTTGTCCCGATATTCTTCTGTAATAGTAGAGGCTTCATAGATAGACAAAATTGAGTAGTTTCAGTATGTATCTTCTTTGAGTTATTTTTACAAATTCTGAGTTCATCTATTGAGTATTGTTCAGATTATTTTAAAGTTGGTAGTTATAGTTATTGAATTTATTTCAGTTTTAAGCTTTTGTATGCTTGAGTTAGTCTTCTGCTTGTAGTAAGCTAGGATGAATGTTTGCTTGGGGACCAACAATGGTTCTCGAGTGCCAGTCACGTCTAGTGTGTAGGCTCGGGTCGTGACAATTATGTTGTAGATAAATAAAATAAGAAAAAAAAGGATAAGTATAGGGATACGACACAAGTACACCCCTAGACTATGACCGAAATTTCAGAGACACACCTTAACTAAACTAAAGTCCTATTACCTCCATGAACTCATTTTTAAAAATAATTTTGTACACCTTTTGGCTTACGTGGCACACTCCGTACTCCACGAGGTTGAGGTGCGTGAGACATATTTGGATACAACGTAAGCCAAAAAAGTATACAAAATTACAAAAAATGGGTTGGGGGGGGGGGTAATAGGACCTTAGTTTAGTTAAGGTGTGTCTCTGGGATTTCAGTCATAGTCTAGGGGGTACTTGTACATCCCCCTCAAATTTTTTAAAAATTGTATGTATATACCCTCAATTATACTTTAAGGTTGCATATATCCTTATTCCCTACACTCATACTTTTAGCTCATATATACCGTAATATAGTTTACTCAATTTTAAAAATTTTTTTTACCCATAAATTAAGAACTCGCCCATTTACCACAATTTAGCCCACCCTGCAATCATGACCCAACAATCGAGGTTACGATGGCACACACCCTGAGAATCTAATTTGGTGTGTAAGTCAAAAGAAATAACACATACGAGACTTTCAAAGGGAAGTTAGGCCAAAACCAATGAGAAATGAAAAAAAATAACAAGGAGATTCCCAAAATCTGGTATCATAAGCATAAAAAGAGTCTAATACATTTTTAGAATCTGGAATACATCTCAAGTTTTCAAAAATAAATCAAAGACTATAAATGATAGATGGAGGTCAATGACGATCAGGAAAGCAGGATCTCACCACAACTCCGAATGGAAAGAAATCGCTAGATTCGATCAACCGCTATGAAAATCACCATGACTAGGATCTGCTTCAAGAAGATAACAGAATTAGGGGTGAGTACAATACACATGTACTTAGTAGGTTAGACCGACTGAGTATAAGCAACCAATCAAGCTTAAGAAACAAACTATGGAATGCTTCTACCTGCATACAGAAAGGTCTCATTTCGACATCAGTGCCACTAATTTATATAGTAACACCGCAAATAAGGTAAACACATAAGGTTACCATTTATACTTGTTGCGTCCAAAAGCACACGCAAGTGAACCTGGTCACTCAAGTAGTACAACGACTCTTTCGATCCGAATTATCAAACCCAAAGGACTTCAAATCAACAAACACTAACTTTATTGTAACTAAAATAAATTTACGTATGTGACAAGACAAATTTAGGAATTTGATTGTATCAACTAAATTGAACAATTTCAAATATTAATTACTACAATTAAACAGTTGCAAACAAAGGAATTTTGCAATTTGAGAAATATTCCAGGGTTGTAGCAATACCGATTACAAACATAATAATAACTTATTCTAGCATTCGACAGATTAACCTCATTATTGATTCACAAGGTTGATTTTACGATCATGATCTCCCGACCTCTAATTGCCTACCACCATTGACAACCTAACTACATCGTTGAGCGGGGATAGACATGAACCAATAGCGGAACATTAAGCTATCATCTTGTACATTGATCAAACACGACATATAGGTATAATCTATCCTATATATGAAACACTCTAAGTTTTACCCTAGAATGAACACGCTTCTCACATTCTTTGTGTATCCCTCTATTCGTCTTCCGAGTTCAAGAGTGGACAATGAGTTTATTTTAATGTTGATCAGTCATTAAAATAGTTAAACAAGAATGAAAGCATAAATCATAAGTAAACCCATCTCATGCAAGAAATAAATACTATTACGCCATTAATCGTAGCTACAACCCTAGAATAACGGAAATTAGCTACTCATAGAATGAAACATCATCAAATAATATTCAAAGATCATAGAAGTGTTTACCAAAATGAAGGAGTAGAAGAAAAGCCCTAGAGAATGTCAACAAAATCACCCAAATCGTGTTTCCTGTTTTCCAAAAATTGAATAATGATAAAATAATACAACTGAACTATTTTTAGTCTGAAATAAAATACGTGACGCAATTCTGTAGTCTAGGTCTGCGACGTGGACCTGTTCCATCGCTGCACATTTCGAATAGCCTGAGCCAACTCCGCGAAGTGCGTCCATTGCACATTCCACTGTTTTGTAAAATTCATTTTCCACATGCTAGCTTCAGCTCCGCGACACAAATGTGCTCCCTCACAAAGTACTTTTCCAGCTTCTGGCCGTTTCTCCTTAGCAACTTCGACTTCTAATCTCCAACCTCATCATAGTGTCCTTTTTCTCTCCTTTTCCTTGTTTTGCACCCTGCAACATCTAATCATATTGGTTAGAGGAAATACGATAAATAGACTCTAAAATTGCACTACCGATTAGTAATTTGCTCTCAAACTTAGCTAGATATATGGGATAAATTGGTTATTAGGTGCATAAATACGCCTAAGATCACCACCCCACACTTAAAGCTTTGTTCATCCTCGAACACTTCCGATCTTTCATGCATACGACGACTCTACTACCCTTCTAACTAAAGACAATCTAACTTCGGCCACAACAACCACATGACTTTCAAAACACGCATGACAACTCTATGTGTTCACTAGGACAACTCATGCAAAATAATCTAGCCTCAAGAATGAACTCTTATAACGCAACAAACTCATGCACATTTTTTGAATACACAGTTACGGCAGTTACCAACCTTCATTAAACATGTGCCCGCACCACAAGTGAACACCCTGATTTACTCACATATTAAAAATTCAAACCATAATGGGTGTGGGAAGCAAATTTCTCTCACACTCTCAAAAGAATTCACATGCCACACCAACGAACCATAGGCTTGCCCTTAGTGTACTGCATTACTACTTTGAAGAATGCGGAAGTTCAAGATTAATTAGGTCTTTTAAGGGTTGTAATGTAGGCTAGAGGACGGGTAGGAACTATTTTTGGCTATGAATAGTGACTACATTCCCAAGCACTTTAATACAAGACAATCTTCATTTTGGACCTTCTTTTAATAACCTTCTTCTTAAGCCTCTTTTCTTGAAACCACTCGGTCCTTTGTTGTAAGGCACTCAACATTCATTTCTTCCCGGTAACGAAACCATTAAGACACCCCTTTTCGGTGTGGGAAAGACATCGGATTCCATGTTATAGTTCACATGATCTTAAATGTCGGTTAAGGCTACTTCTCACAATAATGATGAACTAAGGTTACTTCAAGAAGTATCTCACAAGTGTTCAAAGGTGAGCTTTACTTGCATTGACCATGATTACGATGATGTATTCTAACCTCTTATTTTATGGTTTCAATTTGGTCTTTTCATGACATGAAAGGTTCTTCTTAGCATGATTTTATAACTCTATGCATTGCTATTATACTTGCTATATTTTTGTACAAACGCATACTCTTGCCTACATTCTTAAAAAAATGTAGGGTTCGACACTCCAGTTTATTTATCTCCGTGGCTAGAGATCACTTAGTAGATATTGAAGATTGGTGAGTCCTCATGTTCTGAGGACCGAGCTTTTATTCCTATTGTCTTTAATTTTCAGTATTGTATGTGATGTACGGGTTATGTCCCGATCACTCTTGATGTACTAGATGTCTTTAAGACTATGTAGAGTTTTGCTTCGTTTTATAAAACTCTTTATGATATGAATTGTCTTTTAAAATCTCTTGATTTTCTATTATCTTGTATGATGCGTGCTAAGTGGCTTGTGTAGATCCTCTCGGGGTCCTATACACCATGTTATGCCTAGGATACACTTTGGATCGTGACAGACATGAAATGTAGCATAAGAATCCACAAACCATCTAGACTTATCACGAACAAGATTAATGACATTTTCATCACAACAAATAAGAAGATCATCATTAGCAACAATAGCAACACAATTTTTATCATCGCCATCTTTCTATTGTTGTCTCATATCTCTCTTATACCTATAACAATATTTTTTTATATGCCCATTCTTGTGGCAATAGTTATATGTAACATTCTTTTATTTAGACTTTGATTTGCCTCTACTTTTATCTTTGTCATTCTAACATTTGAAATTGCTTCTCCCTTGTCTTTAGTAACCAAAACATCGGAGTGTAAAGGTGAAGAAGATGAGCCTTGAGATCTTCTTCACATTTCTTCATTCAAGACACCACTCTTAGCATATTCTATAATTACAACATCACTAGGAGCAAAATTCGTCAAAGTAATTCGAAGAGCTTCCCAAAAGTATGGCAAAGTATTAAGAAGCCAAAGTCCCTATATCATTTCATCGAACTTTACACAATTGGTCAAGAACATCCTGAAAATCATTAATATGATCATAAATAAGAGTGCCCTCTTTATACATGATGTTCATCAATTATTTCAATAGAAAAAAAATATTATTTCATGTCTTTGAAACATAAAGTGTCTTCTTGAGCTTGTCCCACAGACTTCTGGCATGTGTCTCATTCATAATGTGATTTCTAATATTATCTTCAACCCAATGTCTGATACACCACAAACCTACAAGTGTTCAAATTCTCATTCCCCATTCATCATGGACTGAGGTATAGTAGAAGCAAACACAAGTAAATGCATCTCTTTGATAAATATAAGATCTTTCAACTTGTCTTTCAAGTATGATAGTAACTACCATTCAATCAAACCACCTTTCTCTTATTTGCCTCCATCATTCAAATCGATAATCAACAATAATCAATGCTCTGATAACACTTTGTTGAGAAATGCAAAGCACTAACAAAGAATGTCCAACATTATAGCAACATAATAATACCCAAGTCTAAAGTTCAAACTGAACCAATAGAAGACAAACTAAATGAAGCACTACAAAAAATGGACAACAAGTGTACCAACCAAACAAATTCCACATTGTATCATACCCTCTTGTAGGTATTCCCCCAAAATCCCCCAAACCCTTTTAAAACTCCTACTTGTCTACAAAAAAAATCGTATACAGTTTTTCACTATCAACCCTTTCAACTTTCTGATTCATCTCAATATGCCCCAAATCATCAAAACACTATTAAGAAGAAGAAGAAGAAGGACGTGGGAAATAAAATGTGTGACTTTTAATCGCCGGAAGGGATAAAATGATGTGATTTTTCCTCTATTTGAACGGAGGGCGTAAATAAGGGAATAAAGCAAAAAAAAAAATCAATAAAAGATGAATGAGAATTCAGTCTTTGAAAAGATAAATGAGAATCCTATCTTCGTGTGGCGTCATGTCATCGGGCTTAATATATATATATATATAAAAGCCAACAAGAAAAGGATTAACTCTGCAATACTTAATTGTACAACAAGTTATGTGAGTTGTACTGTTTATATAGGCTACAAATAGTTGTAGTTGCCTGTACAAAAGGCTTTAATAATTATATTCTATATTTTATTACCCCTTCTTTAGAAGTGACAGTTGATGAGGATGAACATTGCATCAAAATATGGTACGAGAAGCAATGTAAATTGTACTTCGAAAAGGACTTGGGCTAAAAGAATAAGGTTAAAATAGTAAGTTCACTTTAGTTACTTATTATATTTTCCAAAAGTGTATAGCATATACTCTGGTGTATCACTACTTTTTATGTAAAAAAAGTGGAATATCCATTTTATTATTCATTCTCACTGTTGCTTTTACTCTTTCTTCTCTGCATCGCAACTTCCATGGAAGATTGACAATCATTTTTAATCTTCAACAGAGCTAATTAACTTTACTTCAAATTCTCACTCGACTTCTGAAGTTCTTTGAGTTGTTTACTTGGTAAGTATTTTTGTATGATATTGGCCATCTTACTTAACAAATGTTTACTCTTTTTTGTCCATTATTTATCGTGTTTATGCTTCCTATTATTCTGCTGATTTTTCTTATTTTAGGCCTTCCACAATTTTTCTTGGATTCTTTTGAGTTTTGATAGATGCCTCTTTGTATGTTGAAATTTGATGTTAAGGTTATGGGTATATGCATGCTTTCTTAATTGATTTTGTGCATGCATATTTTTTTCCAATATTTTGCAGTTTTATTAGTATTTTCTTATCAATATGATACTTTTTGTAGATAATTAATGGCTTGATGCGGTCATATATATGTTTGAGAAAATTTCTCCACGAAGGTAAGACTTGTGTGCTATGAAGAGAGATTAATTCCAAGAGTTTATTGTTTTGACAAATGATTCAAAGCTAATGAAGTTGAACAGTGGGCTTAGGTGAGTAGACATTTTTTCCGTAATATCTTTTTTTCATATAGTATTTTCCCAAAAAAAATGATTAATCTTTATATGTTAAGGCCTCTACTTTGAGGTGATCTAATTTTCCTGTGATATCACAACTTTCAGGTGATTGTTGAGAAAGAATTTGAGTTACCGAATCATTTCTTGCTGCCATGAAATTAGCAGTGATATCGAAGGCTGGAAATTCAGGGTAATCTTTCACTATTAATTTTTTTGTTGTTGGAACTACATTTAATTTTCGGAAAAAATCAGCTACTAATGTAGTAGGTTGAAGGGGTATTCAAAGAAAAATTGTTTAAGTTACATAGTCAGAAGGACCAACAGGTTGAATCAGGCGAAAGAGTTGATTTCAGGTTCTCCAATTTTCAAGTTTTGCTGCTCTATATGCATGTGATCTTATACTTTCTCGAAGCTTCTGTTTCATGTGTTCATATTAGTTAGATACAACTGATAGTGTTAGAAATATTTTTCATTTGATCAATTCAGAAAAAATTGAACATAAGAAATCTAAAACAAGAGTGGTAATTTGAGTATGTAATATAACAATATTGTGTTAAAGTGCTATCATATGCTTCTTATAGAGTAATATACTCTTCATGTTTTCTCTTCTATTTGTAGCATAATATTTTTTCATTAGAAATTTGTGTCATGATCATTGGTTCATCTTGGATTAAGTTGTTACACTTTCTAAAACAAATAAATCAATTGTTGAAAAATATACCTTTAAGATTTTCTACCACTAATTGATATTATTAATTCTTTGTGTTTTGCTTACTGTCTTTGCAGGTTTGACAAATTAAATAGTTTTAAAAATGGAGGTTTTTTAGTCCAAGTATGAGCTCTAAAATGTCTGTGACTATCTTCCGCAACACTTTTAGCTAATTTAATCTCCATTCGTTTTCTGAATATTTTTACTCTTTCCATGTCCCTCAATAGAAGTAAAACAAACATTTATTTTGTATTTCATGAGAGACAATTTGTATATGAGATATAGATAAGACGAAGAGAAGCTGACATTTTTAATATGTGCTCTTTCTACGACGTCCAGATTAAGAAACATAAGGATAGGCAGAGCATGAGCTCTTGAAGAGTAAGTTGTTCTATTATATGTTAATGCAATAAAATGATTTTCTTAGTGGTTTATACAACACCAAGGTAATATTATGTTATTGAAACTCAAGGTCTGATTTGATTGTAAAATGTGGGCAACCCAAAGTAAGGGATGAATTTTTTATTTTAGAACTACATATATTTTTTCTATGCCTTGAATTACATTTAGCCATCATGCTTGAGGGCTCAAAAACTTCATTTGTTATCTCAGGTACAGATAATTGCTCATGGTATGCCTTTTCAGCTGAGATCACAGGGGCATATGATACCAGGTTTTTAGTAATGTCTACATTGATGGCTCCATCAAACCATAAGGAAGTGGTCAATGATGATATGATTTGCAGTTTTGGTCTTTTTATACAAATGTTTAGAGTACATTTACCTGAATTTTTATTTTTGCAAAATAGGAGGATTGACAATAATCTAAATTAAATTTTACTTAAACATTATTTTTTGCACATATTGTAACAATATAACACCAATGTTATACAAACAATTCTTAATTATAATTTATTTATTTCAATGACACGTTGGGCACGTGCGATGCACGAGCATCATCCTTCTAGTATATATATATAGAGAGAGATAATTGTAATTAAATATTTCAATACGATATTTGGTAATTTATTTTTATAAATATAAATATTAAATACTATATAGAATATTAAATATTTGGAAAATGCATACTAAATATGTTAAGAATACCCACATCGGAAAATGAGTGGAAATTTGGTCTCCTTATATGAACTTTGGACAATCCTCCTTTCATAAGATAGCTTTTGAGGTTGAGTTAGGCCCAAGATCCATCTTTACATGGTATTAGAGTCAGACGCATCCCAATTCTTTATTCACCGATGTTGACCCCCCATATTATCATGTCTACGCTCCAGTTAACGAGGTATGGACGTGGGGCGAGTGTTAAGAATCCCCACATCAAAAAAGGGGTGGAAATTTGATCTTCTTATATGGTCTTAGACAATCCCTCCTCCATAAGCTAGTTTTTTAGATTGAATTAGTTAGGCCCAAAATCCATCTTTACAAAATACCGTATCAAAATCATAATATAAAATTATTATATCAAAATTTTCAATATAAATTTTAATCCAATAACATGATAATTATCAAAAAAACATGCACGTCCCTAATCACAGCTAGACAAAAATGTATTCATAGATAGTTGAAAAATTGAGAAGCAGTGACCTTAAACAACTCCAAAGAGCCAAGAGTGATTGATACGAATCTCAAAAATCCTACTTCCAAAAATTTCAACAGGGAAATTGATTAATTATTAATTATATGATTTTAATTATTATTATTATTGATTCTAACTGTCTGGGTGTATGTTCCCCCTTTTTGCTTCTCCTATTTTCTTACACGACGTGACTTGCTTATAGGCCTATATTGTTATAATATTAAATTATATTAATTTGACTTCATTATTCAAAAAAATAAATCATAAATATTTTAGAGCACGACATAGAATGATAATGCTAACAACATTTTATAACAATTATCATTTCTGTTTCTATATTTCTTTAAAATTAAATAATAACTTATAATTTTTTAAAACTTCTATAATTAAAATTTAAATATGTGTTCATGCTTATTTTAATATTAATATAATATTATATCAAGCGCTTACATCACATCAAATAACTGATATCAATGCTTTTGCTTGGTGTTGGGTAGGATAATAGTTCCTCATTGTTTTTATAATTTAAATTTTCAGTGCCTCTCCCCAACATCATATCTGACATAGGCGGTGTTAAAAGCATTAATCTCTCCCTTATTTGTATTTTTTCTAATATTAACCTTTGATCTGATACAACATAGTCATCAATTTAGACTTTCATTAAACACATCATGAGATATTGACAATTCGCTCGTAATTTTTTTACTATCTTTCAAGTTCAAGTAAATCATTTTAGCATTAGATCTCTAACGAATGTTAAATAAAAGAAAAGCACAAGAAAATTGTCAAAATAACTTTTATATTGCTCAATACTTATATGTCATATTTATAAGTTAGTCCTATATTTAGAATTATCTACCGTACTAGAGAAAATCTTAAGGACCTTTCATAAAATTTAAGAAATTGTAAAATTACATATTTCATCTAAGGACTAGTCTACTTCGTATGTACAAAGACAACTTTATGCTATGTGCCACCTAAGTGACGTAATGACATTGCAGATTATCACATACAATATATAAATAAACAAGAGAAAATGGTCTAAAACCCTCCAACCTATATCCGAAATCTTAACTACACACTCCAATTTTACGGATGTCTTATTACCCACCTGAACTTTATATTTCTCTATTTTCTACACACCTAAGTGCTGACCTGTCATGTGAGGTGTTCTCATTGCCTCTAGGCGCATTAGAAGGTGAAATTTGACGAAATTTTTTTCCTTCTCCAACAGTCATCTTCCCCACCTTTAAATAAACCATTGTTTCTTCTTCCCCGCCATTAACCCTTGTTCCTTTTATAAAAAAATCAAGATTTCCTCTCAAAATTAACTAGGGTTTTGTTGTTAATGTTCATTTCTAGTTGAAATCTTTAATTTAGGGTTTGTAATCTGCTATAATTTCTTATTTAGGTTTCTAATTTGAATTTTGAATTTTCTCGAAATTCATCAAAAATGGCACCTCAATTTCCAAACCAGGGTCCAAACTACGACCACCTAATCCACTGCGGTTGGTGCCACCATTCATCCCATTTTTCAGGGCTTTAACTCTAATGTTCCTCCAACATACAATCGTTGCTTTGTTCGACAAAATGATCCACGAGCAGCAGCTTCTGTTGACTTCGATCGGACTAGAAACTATGGAGCCATAAATGGAGGAAAATAGGGGAAAAACAAGAATGGGGGAAAATGGGGAAAAATAAGAATTGGGAGTTTCAAGGCGGGGAACTCAGTGCGTGGAATCACACAGGACAAATTATTTGGTTTATGTGTTGAGGTCAGCACTTAGGTGTGTAGAAAATAGAGAAATATGAAGTTCAGGTGGGTAATAGGACACCCGTGAAGTTGGAGTGTGTAGTTGGGATTTCAGATATAGGTTGAAGGGGTTTTAGACCATTTTCTCAATAAACAATGTATATAATTTTTAGAAATGATAGTTTTACCCGATATCGTCCTACTCACGCTTCTACATAAATAGAAATTAACATCCTCCAAACATGATATTGTTTGAATGTCGGAAGTCAATTTTTTTTTATTTTATATATTTTAACAATATTTAACTTATTTTTAAATATATAAATTTTATTTTAAAAAATTAAAAAATTCAATATCCAACTTCACAATTAAAATTAAAAAATAAACTCCCCACCTCACCCCAATGTGAATAGAGACAAAGAAAATGATATAATTATATTTATCTATCTTGGACAAATGTTCAAAGAATCATATCTTATGAGCAAAGGTGTGACGTAGTGGTTCTTATTTTTGTTATATAATAATTGTTTGTACATTTCCTTTTTCTTTTTTTGCCTATTTTTAAAGATAACTAAACAGTTGTACAAGTATAAATAGCTAAGGATGCTTTGGTAAAGGATAGAAATAAGAGAATAGAAGATGGGGTTCACAGATAAACAAGAAGCTTTGGTGAAGGATTCATGGGAATTCATGAAGCAAGACGACATTCCTCAACTTAGTCTTCGTTTCTTCTCATTGTAAGTAACGTAACTAATGCTATTTGCTTTAACTTTTTGTTTAACATAAAGACGTACAGTGATAAATTCAAAATTTAGAGTTATTCGATTCTGAGGATCTATATAGTAAATTTTGTGGAATTAGTAGCGTCTAGTCTAGATCTGCCTGTGTATATGTAGAGAGTCATGTCATGTGTACATGTACATCTTTTCTCCCCTAGCTAATTGGGATTCAAATATTAATTGGTAGGATCCTGGAGATAGCACCAGCAGCAAAGAACATGTTCTCATTCTTGAAGGACTCTGATGAACTTCCTCAGAACAATCCCAAGCTTAAAGCTCATGCTGTTAAGGTTTTCAAGATGGTTAGTTATATATTTCCCTTCATTGTCATGGATTTATTCTTAGTAGAAACTTCCTAAGTTGTACGGACTCTTCACTTTTCATGATGCATTCGTGTCGGATTCTCCAAGAATATATTCCTTCAGTTCAATAATATTTGTTCACTATTGACTTAACACATTCCTTAAAAAGTACTTCCTCCGTTTAAAATTTTTTTTGACCTAGTTTGACTTGGCACGGAGTTTAAGAAAATAAAGAAGACTTGAATCTTGTAGTCTTAAATTAAAGTTATGTCAAATGTACAAAATTGTCATTTAATCTTGTGGCTTTAAACATGTCACGTGGAAAACTGAAATTAAAATATTATCAAAAAAAGAAAGCTCATTCTTTTTTAAACTGACTAAAAATGAAAGGAGATCATTCTTTTTTAAACGGAGGGAGTAATAAATAATAGGAGTAGTATTACTACATTACCTTTTGAATATATTAAATTTAATGTTTTGGAAATATATTAGATGTGAATAGTATTTAATAGTAAAGGTAAAACGAACCCAAAAAGATAAATTTATTTCTTGATTTTCCAAATTAGACAAGTATTGTTGAACAAGTATTTTTAGGATAATGAATAAGTAAAATTGGACAGAGAAAATACTACTTTTAACTAATCCGACACACATCCTTTGATATTTTTAAAAAGCCCAAACAACATACCATAAGATGTATACAATCTCATCACCACTCTCCGTACCTCATATTTCCCAACTACAAATTAAACGATAAGGAACGTGGCATGCACATGATCTCTACTTGTCTTCTTATACGGATGACTTGACTATTTGGAATTTTCTTAAAAGTTTAACTTATTATTCATTTTATATGACGCTCCTTACATAATTATTAATAGTAGTATGGTTCTAAATAGGGGTGTTCACCGTTTGAGTAATGAACGATTTCAATAAAAAATCGAATTGTAATTCTTTTGTTATGGGCTAAAAAGTAGTGAAAAAAATAATCTTAGATTACTTGTTTTGTGGAAAGACATGTGAATCGGCGATTCAGCTTCGAAAAAAGGGAGAAGTGGTGGTAGGTGAAACTACTCTCAAGTACTTGGGATCCATCCATCTTCAGAAAGGAGTTGCTGACCCTCATTTTGAGGTAGGTAATTTATTTTGTTTACATATACACTACTCCCTTCCCTTCGTCAACACGCATATTAAGAAATGATAAATAAAAGAGTTGATTCGTAGGTAGTAAAAGAAGCACTGTTGAGAACAGTGGAAGAAGCAATGGGAAAGAAATGGAACGATGAGATGAAAGAAGCATGGGCTGAAGCATATGACCAATTAGCTGCTGCCATCAAAGCCGAGATGCACGCTGAGGCTGCTGCCTAGTCCTACTCATTGCCTTTTATTATTTAAAAATGTGTGTCATGCTGCCTATGCCTATATTGGCTTACTTAGCTACTCTCTTAATTTTCAATTCCCTAAATCAATTGAAAGTGTGTCTTTGATGAAAATGGAACATATAATTTATAATAAAAATAAAAGTATATGTCTTTCCACAAGGTTAAACATGAATGCACAATATATATATATAAAAGTAATTAGAACAATCCAGACTCACAGACGTCATTCATTATATTATCAATAAAATATCATGTGTTTGACTCGTGAAAAGGAAGGAAAGCAATCAAGTTTCACGGTCATTCATTAGATTATCAATAAAAGTGCATAAAAAAAATCATATGTTTGACTCGTAAAAGAAAAGGAAAGCAATCAAGTTTGACGGTCACTCATTACATTATTAACGAAAATGCATATGTATTTAGCTCATGAAAAGGAATCAAATTTGTACGTGAGAATGTATGTTTATCAATAGCCTAATCTATTCATGTCAAACATTGACAAATGCTTTTCCACATGTAATATATTTCTGACAATATCAAATACTCCATTTGTACTTATTTACTTGTTTATTCTGACTTGACACACCTTTTAAGAAAATAATAATTGACATAGTAAATTTATCATTTTATCCCTATTAATTGATAAAATTTTAAAATCAATTTACTCATTAAAAAGGTTCTATATTTTGGAGCATAGTTGAAGAGGAAAAAATAAAAATCTCATACATCACACTAGTTAAAAAGTAGGAGGGAAGGGGGAAGAAAATTATGAAGAGCAATTTTGGAGGGTGGCCAAAACGCTCCACGACAATGAGTATGTCTCCATCTGCCGGATAAAAGGACTACAATTAGGGAAATTTGACCACAAAAATTCAAATTCTAAGGGATTCTCCAACATCACAAGTTTAAATGTTTAATATACATTTAAATTTTACTTTTATACTTCTAACTTTTTACCTTCACTTTTTTTGTTTGGACATGTAAGTTAAGAGAATGGAGAATATAAAATTAGGTTTTGTGGGGTAGTGAGTATTTTTCACATACTTAATTAGAGGTGTTGGTGAAATTATAATTATAATTAAAAATAAAATGAAGAAAATAAATTATTTTTAAGTTGAAGCCATTATTGTTGTTGGCAGCTGTTCGGGTGGTTGTTTGGTTGTGAAAAAGAGAAAGGGGGTGAGCACTGGTGGTCTGGTGGTGGGTTGGCGGTGGTTTGGGTGTAGGGGAACGGAGATCTGGTGATTTTGTTAATGGGGTTTCGCCGGAAAAAGTGGTGTTCCAGTCGGGTGGTGGTGATGAAGAGGGTCTGGTTGTGGGTTCGCTGTGAAAAAAAAAGGGGAAAGGGGAAGGATCACAACAGTATGTCTTCACATCACCGGGACAGTGATGGGGTGGTGGTGACTGGCCGGATCTTCACCGGAAAGGAGATCCTTTTTATCAATTAAAAATCTGAAAATTTCACTCCCCAATTGTAAAATATTTCACTATCCCCCAGTTTTTACCCAATCAATAACTTAAATAGGAAAATAATTATGTAATGGGCTCAAATTGTGGGCTTGAGATTGTTGCCCAAAATTTTCGTCAATCTGGGTATGCAAATTTTATCCGTATTTGAATGAATTTTTAGACTGTGCAAAATATCAAAATGAATATTAACAAATGTAACAAATAAAATGAATATTAAAAAAAATATATAATGAACGTAACTAATGACATGTAAAAAATGTAATTTTAAAATTAACTGATAAAAAATCCTAAATTTTGATAAATAAGGATAGTTATCGATAAACTTATTTAAAATTATAAAAAATTGTTTTGAACTATTAAATAAATAAAACTTAAAAGTTACGAATTTTGAAAATGTTAGGCTAAAATTGGGTGTCAACAGCTGTCCCTTTCGTTGGATATGATTGATGAAAGAAATCATGGATAACGAAAATTGACAAATCCGAGTTTGGCCGAACACATGACATTTATATAAAAGTGCGGTTGGAATGTGGAGGAAGTCAATCCCGAACTTGCCTCCAAAAGGTTCCACAATGTGTTGCGTCCTTGTTGAAATAGTCCGCACCTGTGGCTCAACTAAGAATGCATCCTCTTGGATGTTCTCGAAAAAACAAAGATGAAACTCATTAGTAGAGACAAAATTGCAGGAAAAAGGTAGCATATCTTACGATACGACAAATGAAGATGATCTATTGGTAGGATAAAAATGCATGTCCATCGGTAGGACGAATGAATATGATGATCCATCGGTAGGATTTTGAATGTATGTCCATCGGTAGGACGAATGAAAAAAGATGATCCATCAGTAGGATTTTGAATGCATGTCCATCGGTAGGACGAATGAAAAAAGATGATCCATCGGTAGAATTTTGAAAGTATGTCCATCGGTAGGACGAATAAAAATTCTTTCAACGCAAGTCTCCTCCGACTTGAACATGGAATAGATAGGGTACACATCCTTCACCTCCGAATAGATGGGACTTAAATGCAAATATCTTTCAACGCAAGTTTCCTTCGACTTGAATGTTGAATAGATATGGTGCGCATCCTTTACCTCCGAATAGATGCGACTTAAATGCAAATATCTTTCAACGCGAGTTTATTTGTTAAAAGAAGATTACTATATACGTGATGATGGTGTGCTTATTTACATTAAACATTTTCTTAGTAATATATATATATTATTTTGAGCTAAGAAGAATATGAATGGTGTTATTGTCACACCTCGAGCCTACATTCTAGCCGTAGCGGCACTCGAGAACATCGTTGGTCCCCAGGCGAACCCTTTAGTTTTGACGGTGAATTAGGACATGTGATTAGAACATGTAGGAATTCTCAAAGCACTACACTATTTTAGGTCTACAACCACACTAATTCTGGACTACGCTTGTAAAGTGTTGCCTAAAGTATTTTTGGGAACACTTTTAAAGCATAGCCAAAGTTTTTAACTTTTAGCTTCGATAATATTGGCAACACTTGATAAGTGTACTCTTTAATGGTATAAGCTACACTATATAAGCGTTGTTACAATATGATATAATTGGCAACAACTATTTACATATATGGCCACACTTTTAAAGTGTCCTATTTTTATAATTATAAAAACAACACATTACAAGTGTGGCCTTAAAATTTTCACCAAAATATTATATTCCCTCCAACATTTTTAACTCTCCCTCCCATTTTTATTGGCTAAAAAAAATAAACTTTAATAAATCATAAAACATTAAGAGAAAAACACGCTTCTCTTTCACTGAAGAACTGATCGAGCTGAAGACGTTGTCTGAAGAACCAAAGAGCTAGCTGTACCGATTCTCTTCTCCGATTCCAATTTCGTCAAGCGTAAGTACGATTCTCTTCTACGATACCGATTTCGTCAAGCTAAGTACTAAAAATAGTCTTCTTGTTATTGATTGAATTTTTGTTTTGTGTTTAGAAGAGGAGAATAAGAAGGAATTGATTACTTTGGGGTTGTTGGAAAGATGAACTGAAGCTAAGTCTCTCCACGTCACACTTTTCTCTCAGATTTCTCGTTGCCAAACTCGACTTCAGACAAATTTATGGCTAAAGAGCTGAAGAGAATCTCGCTGAAGAATACGGTTTCCATCATAGTTCTTGCTGAAGAACACGATTTTGTTTGACTAGGGTTTATCATGTAAGAATTCTATCTTTGAAAGTCTAAATTTTAGCTTTAGGGTTTTGCTATTCTTGTGTTTTTTATACGATTTTTGGGAGTTTAGCTCGTATTTTAGCTTCATTAGTTGATTTTTGGGAGTGTAGCTCGTATTTTAGATGCATCAATTTATTATTTACCCTGAGCATTAATCACTAAATAAGTATAAATGAGATGATTCTTCACTTCAAAATTTCTTTTTTATTTGGCTTATAAGCTGATTAAGGCTGAAATCGTCCATGATAGTTTCGAAGTTTGAGTTAATGTAATCAATTTTGAACTCTCAGAGTGGATATGCTTTGAGTTCAAACATGTAGCTAACCAATACATTACATGATAGTTTAGAAGTTTGATTCTTCACTTCATGTAATCGATTTTAAATCTCCTAAATTAGAAGTTTGACTCATTTATTTAGTGATTTAAATGTGCTAATACCTATAGATTAGGGAAAGACAACTTAACCGTTGCTCCAAATAGGCTCCCCTTCAAATCAGTGCACTACACTTTCATTTTTCACTTTCTCCATCCACTGACAAAAAAACAGAACTACTACATAGAACTGAAGTTGAGAGGGAAAAAAAAGGAAGAAAAACAGAGTATTTTTCTTCTTCTTAGATTATTCTTTGTTGTTGTAAAGATAGCAGTTGCTGTTTTTTGATTAAAAAGAAAATTGATTCTGGTCGGTTCAAAAACAGTTCCATCATTTATTGTTTTAGAGACATCTTGTTGATTCTTCTCAATTATAATAGTTATGTTCTTTCCTCAGTTTTCATGTGTTTGGTATACTAGTAGTTGTTCACAACATTCATTTCTCATATGGGTTGGTGTCCCTTTTTTATTTTTAATTTTGTGTGTGAATGTGAGTTGGTTTCTTTATAATAAAGTTTCATTCTTTGAGTTTTTCTTTTATTTGGTTTTACTGTGTAATTGCTTTTTCTGTTTCAGATCTATTTTATGTATTAAGAACAAATAAAATAACCATTCAAGGAAAGAACTTCCTAGTTGTGAATCATTTTATGTGTTTGTGTTCCATATGGTCTAGTAGTTGCCTTCGTTTAAGCTTAGACATATAAAAGGAAATTGCCTAATGTTTTTTTTGTCTTCGCTGAAATTTGAACCCAAGACATCGTGATTGTCAGGGTGCGTATTCGTTGTTATGATGGTGGTTTCTGAAGTCATTTTCTATGTGTATTTTAGTGTCGTTTTCTTTATATTGTTGTTATACAGTATAAACAACTTTAATAGAGATGAAGTAAAAAGAGGAAAAAGAATTGGATAAATATGAGGTTTGTCATCTCCATTTGGCATTTTTTTCCAAGAAATAGCTACCCTTAGTAGTAGAGGGTATTGTTGTATGTGTAGTATTGATGAATAATGTCCAGTCTGTGACTCCATTTGGAGAGGTAGTCAGCTGTTTAGTTTGCGCTTCTTTCTTCCTACTTATTTTCTAATGATCATGTATTTTGTGAAAAGTTTGGTTCTTGGTATCCTCTTGCTCTGTTGTTTAGTGCTTATGTTTTCATAAATGATGTGTTTTTGCTTTTCTTGAGCTGAGAGTCTATCGGAAACAGTCTATGGGTATGTTGTTGTTGGTTCTTGGTATCCTATATCAATATGATTGAATTGTGGTCACTTCTATTTACAATCCAGATGCCATAACTTTACAGGAAGGGATTTGATAGTACAGTAGGACTGTTGCAGGTTATGAGAATTTTCTTGTTCCTACATTCATTGTTGTTCTTACTGTTAAATCTGCAGGCACTCATTTTCATTTCCTTTGATATGTTATAGGTGGTTCCTTTATTTTCCATTTTACGCGCTGCTTTATTGGGAGGCATATTAGTACCTCTTCTTAACATCTTTGGGTGACACTTAGATTATGTTCATCGTGTAAAGACTATGTGAAAAATGAAGAATCGTGTGACCTTGTTGAGATTGGGCAGAATGAAGCATACACCAGATTTTAATGAGTTGGAATGTCATACTTTTAAAATTGCCTGAGAGTTGGGATTTTACACCATATTCCGATATGTTTAAAAGGCTAGACACCACCTGCATTTGCATTAGTGCACCCTCAGGAAAAAAAACTGTAAAAAGGCATTGCTTTTACATTTGAAGGCTTTATAAGTTTACGAAACCATATGAATTAGTTATATATATTAAAAAGTCATGTTTGATGGATTTAGATTCTTCTATTACAAGATTTAGGATCATGAAAAATACAAGTGATCTAAAAGGACATCTACTTTATTGGCTATGATATTAGTTGTTTGAACTTTTAAGATCTCAGATTTACTAGTAGTAGGAATGACATTTTTTGGCCATGGCTCTGTCATACTTGAGTTCTGTAAATATGTTTGCACTGAATATTAGTCTAGTAGAGTGTATTGTTGGTCTGTGTAGTATTGATGAATAATGTCCAGCCTGTGACTCCATTTGGAGAGGTAGTCAGCTGTTTAGTTTGCGTCCCTGTAAAAATGTTTGCACTTAAAAAATTCCAACTCACAAATGAGTTGCTGGAGCTTTTGTACTAGATGCTGCATATTCCAGGGAGGTTTACTAGATTGGTTGAGCCATTAAGTGAGAACTTCAGAATGTACTTCTTAGTTGATCCTCCTATATCCATCCTGAGAGCACCAATGAAGGCCTTGGATAGCTGCTTGCAGTTCTGCCTCATTTGGCTGCTGTAATTTTTATTTCATGCCTGCATTTCTCCATGAGTAATATCAGTTCTGTCCAGCTGTTTGGCCAGTTGAGATATGGAAAGACTGTGGTGAGAATGTGTTTGATATCTTTGAAAATTAAGAACTTCACCCTCACTATACTAGACTGTTGCCCTTCATATTTAGCTGTGCATCTATTTTTCCATAAATTCCAACTAATAAAAATAGGTAGGGACTGAATCATGATCTTTTGAGCCTCATTATTGAACTTCATAGTCCACCAGTTCATCAAGTGATTTTTCAGAGCAATGTGTCTGCGAACTTTTCAAAAAAAGGTAGCAAAGAATCTCCAAATGTGACCTTTGAAGGGATTGTGTGTTTTACTTAATTTGGTTTCTAATATGGATGTGGATTGCAATTTGCAAACCCATTATGTAATTATATTGTTTTTTCTGTAGTTTTATACTTTTGCATAAGCACATTTTAATCAATTTTTTTTTCTAAACTAAGAAATCTTCTCAACTATTTCAGGTTTTGCTGAGAGGAAATTAATATTATGCAGACACCAAAATAAGGTATTTCTGATCTCTTAACAGTAAAATGACTATATTTTATCCTTGAAATAATGACATACAGTTTTATAGTTATTATTATGTATATATTAGAAACAAGAATGGTAACAATGTACTCGAAACTCGAAATTCACTATGAATCTGATCATCTCATAACACATGATTCTGATGATTCGAGTCAAAACTTTTATCATCTCATAACACATGATTCTGATAGCTTACTCGTGACTTTTAAAACTTATTTGTGAAGTAGTTAATGATATAATGATTGTTATTGAAAGATTAAATATTAATATCTTCTTTTAGGAATTCAAATATCCCATCCAAGGATTGAATGGATTTAGCAAGGTATAGCAAAAAGTATATTGCTGGTGTTGAATCATTCCTAGATTTTGCTTACTCTTATGGAGATCCTCAAGGAGAGGAAATTCAGTGTCCATGTGCAAAATGTTGTAATATTTGTTGGACTCGAAGAAATGTAGTGTATGATCATCTAATATGCTATGGATTTGTTAAAGGTTATACTAGATGGATCAATCACGGGGAATGGGATGTCAAGTTGAATGTTGATGATGATATAGATTACTCATGTGATGATATTAATGGGTTGTTGAATGATCAATTTAGAGATGTTGCACAGGCTGAAGGGGTTTATGATGGTCCAAATGAAGATGCCAAGAAATTCTATAACTTAGTTGAAGAGGCTAGCCAAGAATTATATCCTGGTTGTATAGGATTATCTAAATTATCATTCACACTTCGTTTATATTTGTTGAAGTGTCTACATGGATGGAGCAATGAATCATTCACTTCTCTTTTAGAGTTATTAAAAGAGGCGATGCCCGAGTTGAACATTCCTCCGTCTTACCATAAAACCAAGTCTATGGTTAAGAATCTCGGTCTTGATTATGAGAAAATTAATGCATGTCCCAATTGCATGTAATTCAGGAATGATCATAAGGATGATGAATTTTGTCATAGTTGTGGAGCTTCACGATATGTTAAATCTCCTGAAGTTGATAGTGAGCTTGAGCCTTCAAAAAAACAACATCGAGTTTCAGCAAAGACTTTGAGACACTTTCCATTAATTCCTAGACTCAAAAGGTTATTTATGTGCTCAAAGACGGCAGATTCTTTGAAGTGGCATGACAAGGAGCGTTCTAAAGATTGGAAAGTTAAGGTATCTCGCTGATGGTCTAGCATGGAAAGATTTTGATAGGTTGCATCCAGATTTCGCTCTAGATTGTCGCAATGTGAGACTTGGCCTGTCAAGTGATGGGTTCAATTCATTTCGAACCATGAGTATATCACATAACACATGACCAGTTATGTTGATGGTGTATAATTTGCCGCTTTGGATGTGCATGAAATCTGAATATTCTATACTTTCTTTACTTATACCTGGGCCGCGATCACCTGGAAATGACATTGATATTTACTTACAACCATTGTTAGATGCGTTAAAATTATTGTGGGATTCTGGGGTTGAAACATATAATGCTTCAAGAAATCAAACATTTCAAATGCGGGCAGCTCTTATGTGGACAATCAATGACTTTCCTGCATATGCTATGTTATTTGGTTGGAGTACAAAAGGAAAGTTTGCTTGCCCTTGTTGTAACTATGACACTAATTCTCGCTATCTTAAACATAGTCAGAAAATGTGTTATATGGATCATCGTGTTTTTCTACCCATGGATCATCCATGGAGATCTAACAAAAGATCTTTCAATGGAAAAACTAAATTTAGGCCTCCTTCACCTTTTTAAAAGGGAACTGATATGCTTAATAGCTTACAAGATTTTGAAAATGTGTTTGGAAAGAAGAGAAAGAGATCAAATGATGGCCCATGAAAAAAGAGGTCAATCTTTTTTGAATTACCTTATTGGCAGTACAACTTGTTACGCCACAACCTTGATGTAATGCATAGAGAGAAGAACATAGTTGATAGCGTACTTGGAACTCTTTTGGATATTTCTGGCAAAACAAAGGATCATGCAAAAGCCCGATATGATTTGAAAGATATGGGAATCCGAAAGAACCTTCATCCAAAAGATACAAAAGATAGTAAGAGAACAAAGTTTGCAAAGGCGTGCTTGTCAATGACAAATGGAGAGAAATCAATTTTTTGTGGAGTTTTAAAGACAGCCAAGCTACCTGATGGTAGTGCCTCCAATATATCTTGGTGTGTGCACTTGGATGAAAGAAAATTGTCTAATTATAAAACCCACGATGCTCATTTCATGTTACATTACTTGCTTCCAATACCAATTAAAAGAATTCTTCCAGATCATGTGTCTATTCCTTTGATTCGTCTTAGTTCCTTCTTCCGTCGTTTGTGTCAAAAATATATCACATTGGAGGAACTTGATTGCTTAGAAGTAGAGATCATAGGAACAATAAATCAGTTGGAGCAAATTTTTCCTCCTTCATTTTTTGATATAATGATTCATTTGCCTATTCATTTGGCGAATGAAGTGAGATTAGGAGGTTCCGTTCAAAATCGATGGATGTATTCCATTGAAAGAGAAATGGGTACATTCAAATCATACATCCGCAATAGACGTTATCCAGAAAATTGTATAGCAGAGACACGGGTGGGAATAGATTGTATGAATTTATTCTCCAAATATCTGCATGGGAGTGTGCGTACCAGATTTAACAGAAGAGCCCGAAATAATGATGAATGTGAACCAAGTGATGCAGAAATTGTGAGTTTGTTTCCTAACAGAGGAGTTCCTTTAGGAGCAAAGAAAACTGATCCATTCATTTTAGATAACAAGTCACTAAGTCAGGTACATGCATACATATTGGGAAATTGTGACGAGGTTTAAGAATAAATTAGGTACCTTAATTTGAATATAGTATTCTTTTTGTATAATTAATTTTTAACTTATTTTATTTATTGTTTTAACAAAAAAAAGTACATGTTGTGTAGAGAGCATGAGCAAGAGGTTAATAATCAGCCACGAAGATCTAAATGGAGAAAGGCCAAGAATCATTGTCAAAACTTCTCTCAATGGTTTGAAACTCGTGCTTTGCAAGAGGATGTGCCTTATTTGATAAAACAATTGTCGAGAGGACCAAATTCTGTTGCAAAAAGATATTCTGGGTATCTCATCAATGGATATAGATTCCATGTTAGGCAGCGTGATGCAAGGCGTAAAACACAAAATAGTGGTGTTACACTAGTTGCCTCAACTACAAGCTTTGCAAGCTCAAAGGATAAAAATCCGATTGCTGCAGATTTGACTTATTATGGTAGAATAGTTGATATTGTTGAGTTAGACTATTACGGTCATTTTAAGGTTGTTCTATTTAAGTGCGATTGGTATGAGGTTGAAAATGATACTTATGGCCTTACTTATGTCTATTTTAACAAGAGATGCTCTTAGGAAG
Source organism: Solanum acaule (assembly GCA_036250505.1). Lineage (NCBI taxonomy): Eukaryota > Viridiplantae > Streptophyta > Magnoliopsida > Solanales > Solanaceae > Solanum > Solanum acaule. Next base: position 8,273 of record JAJOOR010004907.1, on the reverse strand, counting down.
AGCCTTTTGTGCTTGGATCTCAAGTACACCAATGCTTCTATGTGCAAGATCCATATGATCAAGATAGACATTATGTTATGAAGAATGTTTCGAGAGACTTGTTTAACATGGGTGGTCAAGTTGAATCTAATCTCCCACAAAGTTATGAAAACGAGCCATCTGAACATTTGATGGGACCATCTATACCAAAAGATAATGGTGAAGTTCTCTTAACAAGAACTAATGTACCAGAAACAATTATTGATGTGCCTTCAGAGGAATTTGTTACTCAACAACTTGAAGTCGAGGAAGAGGAGTTTGAAGATGAGTCTGCTGATGAGTTTGAAGATGAGTCTGAAAATAAGTATGAAGATGAGTCTGAAAATGAGTATGAAGATGAGTTTGAAGATGAGCTTGAACATGAGTCTGAAAAAGAGTTTGAAGATGACACACCATGAGTTTCCTTATTTTTGTGATGACCATATAATGCTCACTTACTGTTTTTGTTATTTAATTGCTTTTTTGGTACAAACACATTAAGATATCTAATATGTGGAATTGAAGATTAGATCACTACAATGTTTAAGTATTCTGTTGGCTTTTTTCATGCGCTCGATTGTTGAATAACCTGTAATTCTAGCTTACTATTGTTTATTTGACTGTTTATAGACACAAACTTATCTGACTAAAGGTTAGTAATCTCTGAAGTATTCCTAGTACAATTATCAAACTACTTTCTGATCTGTATATATGAATTGTGATTGTTATGTAAATACTTATTTTTCCTATTATTATCAGGTAGTTGACATTAGAGGCAGCACAGTGAACTCTGCAGCATTGCTGGTACTCAAAAAATATTGTCAAGCCTTCTAGATGGCCATTGATTCTGCATCCATGTTGGTAGTCACTCATATAATTTGCGCTTCTGCATAAAGTAGCTGACCAGTGTGGTTTCTTATGCAGAAACCATAAGAACTTTGGCGTGGATTTCCTTTACTCTGTCCATCAGTATTACACTTAATCCAACCCATTTCAGGTGGTTTCCAGTTCACTACATCATAGAATAGAGTAGGCTTGTATAACTATAGCAAAGCCACCATTCCTTTCCATTGATAAGGAACCTCCTTAATCCAAGGAAACTTTAATCTTATTATCTGATGAATTATTATTTTGTAGGTTAAATTACTGCAGGGAAAGAATCAATCAATCAACATTACTAAAGAATAAGGGTTCGAATCCAAACAAAGCTCAAAGTCCATTGAAGAATCTGGATTTTGATATGCAATACCGATCAAGTGCTGAATTGGCCAACAAATTCAAGATTAAGAGAGAACAACTTGCAAATGAACGCAATGATAGAGCTTAGAAAGATCAGGCACCAATACCACATAAAAGAAAGAATTCTGAGGATTTCATTCCACAACAAGGAAAGAGTAAATTGCTTGGGCACAAATTAGTAATTCAATTGTCTTCAAGGGAAGAGCTTAGTACCTCACATATGATTGCAAGGAAAGGACAAACAAAACAAAGGTTATTTCAATCTGGAGAGTCCATTCAAGATAAAGGAATTAAACTTCCTACAAATAACTCTAGGTTCCAAACATCTTTCAAGGAAGGTGTTGCTGCCTCAATACATGGGACTGGAACAACACTAGGTAATGGAGAGGTACAACATGATATTGAGGATTTACTTAACTTCAAACAGGTGAAGAGGAAGTCGGTCCGACCAACCACTACTATTGATCAGTTTCTGGATAACCAACGGATACACAATGAACATGATATTCATGATCTACCAAATTGCAAGCAGGTAAAGAGGAGTCGGTCATACCAACTAATAGTCTTGATCAACTTCAGAAAAATCAAGGGATACGCATAGATGATGAAAAAAAATGTGATAACCACACAATAGCTGATGTCGAATTTATGCATGCTCATATTATTAATGAACACAACAAAGGATTGGATGATCTTGTGGATCAAGAAGAACTCAGTGGAGATGAATGTGATGTAGAAGAGGAAATTGACATTGAATGTAGTACAAAAGGTATGTCTTAAACCTTGTATGATTTATTACTCGTTATGAAAGAAATTTCTTATTTCCTGTCTGTTACATCAATCTAGAAATATCAAAGCCAAAAAATGTTCGAGGACAAACAACATGTAAGGATATTCACGCAAGAAATTTCGAAGAAAGAAAGGAGGTGACATTTGATAAAGGACAAGCAGAGGGACCAACTAATAAGAGAGTGTCAGAATTAAGCAACTTTATAGGAACAATTGCAAGGAATCCTAGATTCATCAGCTTGATGTACACTAGTTGGCATGCGGTGCGAAATGATACTAAAAAGCGCATGTGGAAATATATCAATGTAAGAACAATCACTTTTGAGATTGCATATTTTATTGTTTGTTTTTACTTACTGAAGCTAAATATATTTTATTTTGCATAGTCCAAATTTTTAATTCCAGGTGAAGGAAAGAAGCAAGTGATGACTGGTCTTCGTGATGCTTGGAGGCGACACAAGCAAAAAATTAAAGAGATTTTTTTTGATGAAAACAGTACCCTTGAGGATATGCTAGCAAAACGTCCTGATGGCATTCCAGATAACCAATTACGCCAGCTGATTGAGTATCGGAAACACCCAACTGTTCAAGTAAGGCTAAAATAATGCATTTCTACTCATCGACATATTTTGCATCATATCTATTCTTTTTTTTATATTTATTAATTCAATTATCTCTTTTTATTTAATAATAGGCCATATGCGAGATGTATTCTCAAAATAGGAAAAAACAAAAGTGGAGGCATAGAATGGGACCTATTAATTTTGCAAGAGTACGCGTGGCATTGGTAATACTTAGCTGACATTTCTTCATAAATCTGAATTTCATTTTTTTGTACTTTATTAGAACATATTGATGGTTTTTTAAATTTCTTTTGATATAATCTGTAGCGTGCAGCCAAAGACAACAACGAAGAACCATCAAAGCCTGAAATGTTTATTGCAACTCGTACCAAGACAGGAAATGAAATACAGGCTGATACCCAAGTTGCAATAGTATGTTTTTTAAAGAGGATTAGTAGTAAATTTAATTCAGACTTAAAATTATATATTGTGGGGAGTTTGACTCCATTGAATTTTATCATGTATGTCTTCTTCTTCTTCTTCTGCAAGTGCGAGGAGATATCAATTCTTTGTTGATGTCGCTGAATTGTTTGCTAGGAAAAGTTGTTAGGTTTTTTTAGTTCTTGATCACTCTCATAGGACTGTGATTTGTTGAGAAGGGGTGACAATTTTATTTGAAAATGCTTGAGAAGCTAGACAGTTTTCTCGGAAGGGATGTCAATTAAAGTTAACTAAATGAATCATAAACTCATTTTAGCTGGAAATGAAATAGCACTTATATTTCACTATGGATGCCAATTTTATTCAACAGGCTGAACTTCAGAATCGCCAAAATTCTGGGGAAACAATTGATGATGCATTTAAGGCAGTGTTTGGAAAGGAGCAGCCTGGTCGACTTAGGTGCTATGGTAGATCAGTGACAACAAGTTCTTTGAAGAAAGATGAGGAAATTAACAATCTAAAATAAAAGCATGCCAATGAAATCACTTCTTTAAAGGAAGAATTGAGAAAAGAAATGCGACATTTATTCACTCAATTGCTGCAAAACAACCCTGGATTGAATTTTCAAGATATACCAGGGTGTGTTGGATCTAACCTTGCTTCACCTATCGATGCCAGTAGCGCACAAGCTGTAAGAGGCACAAATCTTGCACATTCTTCAGGGTCAGATCATAATCCGGTTCTTCAAAAGGTATTTTGTATTTAGCATTCTCTGTTAATAGTTTGCATATTGTTATTGATATTCAAGGTAGTTGTCGTTTGTTGCTTGTGTATCTCTGCACCTGTTGACTTGATTGATGAACATGCTCTTCTGGAAGCTGTCTAATGTGTTTTCTTCACCTATTTTTTTTTTGAAGTTTTTCGGTTTTGATTGCCTTCTTTCTTGAGACAGTTTACTTGTCTTGTATATTACATAAAGAGGATAAGATTGGTAGGCATATTGCATCACTCTAGAAAAACGAGGATCTCTGTTTTCTAATTTACTTTCATGCCTTGCGTTATTGGTTTTCCTTTTTTCCTTGTATGGCTGTGGAATGATTCTTGTTGGGGGAAGGATCTAGGCTCCTGGTTTGACATAGTTGTCCTCTGTAGTGACATAATAATTCTTGTTAGAATAGGATTGTGTATACCTAAAGAATTCCAGCTGTCCAGTAATGTTCCTAAGTTCGTTGATGGTGTGTTGAATCTTCCATGGAGTTTTGGCATTGTTGTTGAGCCATCTGGTTAATAGCTCTGAGTCGACCTCCAATATCACCTTCCTGTATCCAAGTTGAACACACCACTCTAGTCACATAAAGCTGCCTGACTTTCAGCCTGGTTGTTAGTGCAGATTCCAACTGTCTGCATCGTGGTTTGACATAGTTGTCCTCATAATATGATGCTTAATGTGAAAACATTCAGTTACTTGTAAGATTATTTGATCAACATGCGTATATCAACGTTAATTTAGTATTGAAAGTCACTTAGTCTCAAGACAATGAAACACACTTTCTAAAAGGTGAATTATATGCCACTAGGTTGACAAGCCATAGCAAGAAGGTAGCAATATCCTACTGCAATTTGCACCACTGGAATACGGAAATGAAGAAATTCCCATGTTTGTGATGAACTTATTACATGTTTTTTATGCATTTGTATGTTTGCCTATTGTTTTCTTCCTGATTTTATCATTCATATTGGGTCTGCTTTGTACATGTTTGGGATCGATCATTTAACTGTTTGCCTACTATTTTCTCCCAGATTTATTTTATCATACATATTTGCCTACTGTGACAGTCTTGGAATACATGTCCTATTGTTTTCTCCCAGATTTTATAGTTTTTGTACATGTTTGGGGATCATTTAACTGTGAAGGGGTTGGGAAGGGGCAGGGAATTGAACAATATAGTGAGCATATGAAATACATGATTCTCTAACTTATAATTTAATTTTGAATGTGCAGGAAAATGCCGCTGATTGAATTTGATGAATAGAGGACATAAGTAAACTTGATCTATTGTAGTGAACGATAAAGAGTTTTTGTACTATTATCATAAATGTTGTTTGAATACATTTGGTTTTGTGGAATGTATTGCTAGTAGAGATCTTTAAGCAATTACTTTCTATATGTATGAGACATGTTTCTCGAAGTTTATTTAATTTGAAATATATTCGAATTATTTATAAGCTAATTTTGTGCTTTATATCACTTATATATATATATATATATATATATATATATATATAATTGTGATTATTGATTATATGCAAACTAAAATTATTATTCTTAAAAATGAAAATTTGTGGCTATAAAAATTCTACACAGCATTGCAACACTTCAAAAGTGTGGCTTATTGTTAATAATTTTATCTTGTACATAAGAAAAGTTACACTTTATAAATGTTGTTGTAGGTGAGAGATATAAAAGGCTACACTTTTAAAGTGTAACCAATAAAAACGCAAAGGTCACACTTTTGAGTGTAGTATAATCAGATAAAAGTGTTGCTAATGAAATACTCCAAAGCGTGGCCTTTATACCTCTTTGGCCACGCTTTTTAAGTGTTGCTACTTTGGCGACACTTCAAAAGTGTTGTCTAATGTCAAAGGCTACGCTACTTTAGGCCACCCCCTAAAAAGCATTGCTTAAAGTAAAAAAGTGTGGCCTTTTATCAAAGGCCATACTTTTTGCTAGTTTAGGCTACACTTTACCGGGGTGGCCGTAGGCCTAAAATGTTGTAGTGAAGGTAAATGGAACCTATGGGAGCTAATACAAAGAATATAAACGTAGCCACAACTTAAAGGAAACACGTCCGGAATGAAACACGGAAGGAGTAGGCCAGGCGACCCCTGGCGCACTACTGGCACGGGGCTTGTCATGCCCCAAACTCAAGGGGCACAACTGGCTCCTAATGCCAAAACTCAGGCCTGATTCGACCCTGCTGAACCATTTGCTACTAGCGCATGACAACCACACGCAATCAAGAAAACAAACAAGTATATCTCGGCTTAAAATTAAGCCCTCGACCATTAAGGCCCCTGTCAACAGATCTATAAAAGAAAATACTATTCCCAAGAGTTCATATAAAGAAATAAACAACTAGCACAGAAGTCCTGATTGGGCCGTCAAGGCCACCATGATCTCTATACCGAAACTGAAAGCAGGTATATATCAAGACAATACATCAAACAACTAACAAGCTTCAGCAAACAAACAAACTAGGCCAGCATGGCCATAACGTAGCTATACACCCCACACACTAGTCTGCAAGCCTCTAAGAGTAGTAAAGATTGGCGGGACAGGGCCCCAACCTACCCATAAAAATATATACAACAAAAGCTAACAAACCTCCCAACTGTGGCAGCTCCAGAGGAAAGGGGCTAGCTAATCGAATATAAGTCAATCCTGCTACTGAGGAGGTCTACTAGGTCGTTTGTTGGGACCTACAGGCATGAATGCAGTACCCCCAGGCAATGGGGCATCAATACGAAATAATGTACCGAGTAGGAAAGACAATAGATTATGAGAAGGAATCTTAATATACTGGGAGTAATCCAATAAATAAATCAAGGATAAGATAATTATACTGACCTGCTTCTAAATCTAAACTTATCAAAGATAATAAAACAACAACCTAACTAATCCCCCATAAGCTCGACAGGTGGAAACAACACACAATACCACCTACCTAAGGCCCCATAAGCCCAAGAGGTGCCAATCAGTGTATATACCCCTATCGGTAGTCGCCTAGACTCGTAGGCAGTCATATATCCCTCTTAGGCAATAATATTTCTCCATAGGCAGCACATAGCTCTCTTAGGCATCAATATAGCTTATAGACAACTCATAGCCCTCTTAGGCAACAACATGTCCCTGTAGGCAGCACATAGCCTTCTTAGGCGTCAATATAGCCCCGTAGGAAACTTATAGCCCTTCTAGGCATCAATATAGCCCCGTAGGCAACTCATAGCCCTTTTAGGCATCAATATATCCCTGTATACAGAACATAGCCCTTCTAGACATATATCACATTCGTGCAGCTAACCACAATAGCCCCAAGGGCAACAATAACCATCCAATAGGCTAAAAGCGAGCAATTTAGCTATAAGCAACCTATACGAATAGCCTCTAAGTCGTGTCCAACATAGGGACGCTACTAACTGAATAGGAATCCCGACAAGGAATGATTATATCCACTCGAGCAACCAACAATCAACAATAATGGCTACAAGTATAACAATGATAACAACCCAATTACATTGCTCCTAAGCTTTAAGGAAATATGTCGTAAGAAGGGAATAGCTTTAACATACGTTTTTCGCTGAATTCACGTGGCCTAACGACTTTTACTCACAACCCCCCTACATACTACAACAAGGTAGGACCATAATAAACACACAAGAATAAAAGATACCACGATAATCCGATAAAAGATATGTATTTCCGTCGTAAATTGCTATTTTTGGCTTATCAAAGCTAGAGTCGATGAAATAAGGATCTTACCTTGATCTTAAGTTCGTAATACACCTCAACAACAACAACAACATGCCCAGTGAAAGTTCGTAATACACTTCAAAACCTTAAAATTTGTCCAAACCCTTGTTGTCCCAACACCAAAGTATGATATGCTACGAAATCGATAAAACAAATTATACCATGATGACGATCTCAATGCGTAGAGCAACTTTCGTCAAGGACTTAGGTCGAGAAAATCTATAATTTGGTTTATCCTAGAAGTGGGTTTTCTAACTTTCCAGGTTCTTAACTAAAATAAATGAAGAAAAAGATGAAGAAAAAGATATATAAAGGGTTCCACTGACCTAAGGCCCCACCTCACATGCCTGCTCGTGCAGGCTCACAAAAATGTGAATTGATACTCTATTTTGAAGTCGTATGGATGAACGATTTAATGCGTTGAAAACTAGACTCGTAGACCTTCGATTTGATAGATCGTGGGAACCATAACTCCATTTGACCCAAATTTCAGAGAAATCTTTAAAAAGGAACTTATGATAACTTTCGCCAACCTTTATTTTTCCACTTATCTAATTTCAAAACTTGAGATACAACCCTTGAACACTTAAAATATGACATACCATATCATTATTAATTTATTACTCACCCTCTTTGTATTTTCACGAAGGTATGAGTTAATTTAGACGTTTCAAAAAGTTGGGGTGTTACAT
>JAJOOR010004906.1:0-39670 GCA_036250505.1 Solanum acaule | reverse complement strand
CATCCACAAATTATTTTTTTACTTCTTTGATTATCATTATTCTAGTTTCTTATTCTTTTTTATTTCATTCTTTAGTGTAAAGAAAAAATTTAAAACTAATTTTTTTTTGCGGCTATATTATAATTTAGTTTTTGTATTTGTAAAATAAATTTAAAATGAGCATCTATAATAAATTTACAAGAAAATTAGTGAAACATAAATAAATTTGACCATCAAAATAATAAATTTAAATTAGTAGTTGAAAAAAAAAAGAAAAAAATTACTTGTGAGGAGGATCAAATATGCCCATCTGAAAAAAAAAAAGAAAAAAAATGCCCATATGAATTATATTTTTTTCAAAAAAAATATTAAAAGATTAAATTAAAATTAATTATTTCACTTCCATTAGAGGAAAAGAATAAATGAGAGCTATTTGTTATTTGTGAAAAATCTATAAAAATCCAATTTGAATCAAATAACATATTTTACTTTTTCTTAATTTAACTAAATACTTTCTAGAAACCAAATTATTTTAGGAAATTACTTGTAATTAGAAAAATCTTTTACTTTTTTGATACAATCCTCAAAAAGAAAGTTAATTAAATTATTAGTAAACAAATAGAAATGAGAAGACACATCTCCTCACTTAAGGTGGTAAGAAGTTATGTGATTTGAATCAATATAATATTGATAAATGAAATAAACTTATTTTTTCATTTAAAATGGTGATGAATTATACATAAATAAATTTAAAAAATTCTACAAAAAAGACAAATGAAACGATACGTCTTTTTGTTTAAGATGGTACTACTAAGTTATACACAAATAAATTAGAAAAATATTATAAAAAAGGTAGATTCTTTGTGATGAATAAATGAAACTGAATGAAAAAAAGATAATTAATATGGTAAAATGAAACAAAACATGAAAACAAAATTAACACATATGTTACTAGTTTTGTCAGAGGCTTTGGTCCCTTAACCCGTGGTGAATTCATACAAGACAACAACATGTTAATTGTTAATTGAGTGCTAATATAATTTTTACCATAAATAATTAAGTTGATTTGACTAGTAAAAAGTATATAACATCCCATTTAAATTAAACAACATAATTTACCTTATTTCTTAATTTAACCAAATAGTTTCTAGAAACCAAATTATTTTAGGATATTACTTATAATTAGAAAAAACAATAATACTCAACTATTACTTTCCAATGTTTCCATGTACAACCCTTAAAAATAAAGTTAATTAAATCAACAGTAAACAAATATAAATGAAAAAAAACACGTCTCTTCATGTAAGAATCAAGATGTCATATGATTTAAATTAATAGAAAATAGACAAATAAAAAGACATGTTTTCTCGTTTAAAATAATGAATTGATGATAAATTATAGAGAAAAGGGTTAAAAATACTCCCAACTTTAATTTATTAGTTGACATATATCTGCCGTTAAAACAAAGTTATTTATACCCTCGCTGTTATTAATTTCATCATTTATATCCTTCAATTAACAAAAAATCTCAAATTAACTCAAATTAACCCGAATTTAAATAAAAATAACCATTCCCCATTTTAAACCCAATCCCCAACCCCTCTCCCCTTTCTAAAATCCCAGATTTTATAGTAATCTTCTGTGACCTTTTGCTCAGGTGGGTCCATTAGCCTTGATTTTGTTCTAGTAGTAGCTACTCCAAAGATGCGATTTTCTCCTAAACGAAGAGCTGGTACTGAGCACAACCTCATATTGTAAACCCGATCCAGTACTCAAATTGGACCGGCGGCAAACTGATCTGTTATCGGCAAGGTTCCGATTGAAAGAAACCCGAACTTCCACTTACGCCGTGGTTGGGGCTTTCTTCCACCCTAGATAACAGAGATGACCATGAAAATGGTGATTTCGTTACGAAATCGAAATCTTTGATGTTATCCCTCATGCGTTTCATTGCTGCATCGTAGAGAAATCGTAACTGAAATCTCTATACACCTTATTATGTATACTCTCATCTGTACTGGCATTGTTACTCAACTGGGTTTTCGAAGAAGATGAAGTAGAAGGGAGCTCTGTTTCTCTATGGGTTTTTTGAGGTTTCTCTGATATTCGCTTTGGCGTCTACTTCTTTACCATCAGTTGCATCCATACCCGAAGAACTCATTGTAGAAAAACTGTGTATTGGGGTTTCTTTCAATAAATTTTGACGTTCTTCTACAGGGTGTGAAGGAGAGTTAACACAATGAAGATGATGAACCAGAGACAGATATGAAAGACCTCAAATTTTCCATTAAAACAGGGGAAAAAAAGAAAAGGGTCAGTACAAAATAGAATTAGAAACAAATGAATATTTTAAAACGGCAATGGAAGTCAGATTAACAGAGCAACGGAGAGAGATTAACACAGTTGAATATTTTTTGTGTGTGAATAAAAAAGTGAACTTTTTGGTAGAGACAAGAGAGAAAAAGTTGGCAACTTTGAAAATTGGAATGAAACAGAAATGGAGCTTGTGTTCCATTAATGGAGGAATCGTGAATCGAGACTGTATAATTGCGTGAGTAAAGCGGAATGGGTTATACGGGTTAAAAAGACAGAGGGGTCGGGGCATTGATGAGTCCACGATTTGGACTCATGTAGGGCTTCGTTTTAATAGATTTAGTGTACTTAAATGTATATTTTGTATCAATAACAGATGCAAATCCTTGAATTTCAGGTATTTGGATTGAGGAACAAAACATGGACACTATTGAGCAAAAAGGAACAAGGCAGTTGAAAGAACGAAGGAAAGAAGGCCTAAGGATCGCCTAACCCATTAGGCGAGTCGCCGAACGGCCAGAGCCTCACCTAATGTTTCAAAGTGCCAAGCCCTGAAGGAGAAAATCTAGTCGGCAAGAAAATAGAGCAGTCGGCGAGTCGCCGAACGGTTCCGCGATGCAGTGTCATATAGCCTAAAGTTACAGAACCTGACGATGTTGAAGGCAAAAGCAAAACGGCGATGAAAATGACCAAAGGGCGGATCACCGAGTGGATCGGTGATCCCGACTAACTGCTCTGAATGATCCTTCGCAACACACTTTTTGACAACTATAAATACTTGTTTAAATTTTTAGTTTAGTATCTGATTTAACATTCAGTAGTTTTTGAAGTTTAAAGCTGAGAACTGAAGATAGAGACAATATTTCCTTAACTTTGAAGAATTGAAGATTTCTATTTCTAAGAAATTAGAAGTGGATGTTGAAGATTCTTCATCTTAGACCTTTGTCAAGACTATATCAATCTTACCCCGTTGATGGATACATAACTTGGTAACGATTTTTACCTTTTTACTATATCTAGCTAAAATTCCAATTCTTGGGGTGTGATTTTATGATTATGGGTTGATTTAACTGCTGGGTATTGTTAATTGATAGTTTATTTGCTGTTTAAAAGTGATTTCGTTCAGTAATCGTGGTTGAATTTAATGGGTTGTAGTTGCAAATACAATCTTAACTTCGTGTTTTTGGCTTGCTCGAGAGAGAGGTTTTAAAACCAAAATTACTAAATCAATAGTCTGTGGGTATTGGGTTGTCATGGGTTCAGCTCGAGAGAGTGAACCCTAAACCCTTTTCCACACATTCAACTCGAGAGAGTGAATGGACTAAAGCGAAAGTTGTGCTTTATTGCTGCTTATTGGTGTTCGAGAGAAACCAATTTGATTCGGGGTATATTGTTCAAGAGAAAGTTTACCCCCACTAAAGTATAGCTTATTCACTGATTTGTAGTTGTTTACTGTTAATTGCAATTAACCGGTTGTTTACCTTAGCCCATAATCCTATCACTTCCCAAGAATCCCGTCTCCATATTCGGATTTTTGTGTTATTTACTGTTTTAGTTGATAGTATATAAAGGTTGAGAAGGGTTTTCACTTCCTAACAATGCTTTAGTAAGGTAGAAAATTTTCATTTTCGTAGTTTTTCTCCTTTGTTTTTATTTATGATTTCCTTTCTTTTCTAACATTTTTGCAGGATACGTTTTTCTCTTTATCTATTTCTTTTGTGTTTTAAAATATGTATACTCTCTCACCATATGATGTTTTATATATATATATATATAAATTCTTTTTTTCTTGAATTCTTTCCTTCTCCAAATTAATTGTTTTTTAATTTTGTGTGAATCTTTATTATTTGTCTTTAACGTGTTGTTAAAGGTAATGATTTTAATTAAATATGTAGGGATGAAAAGCAGCGTGGGCAGTATAGTTGCTGGGAAAATCCACAAAGATTTCAACTCGTTCCACTCCCCCCTCATTAGCATAAACCCACACTTGCATCGCCCGATAGTTATCCTATGGATAGTTCTTTTTTGTTTGCATTTCGATATATTAGCCTTAACTTGGCATGTCATACCGTTTTCATTCTTTGTATGATTAGTTTGAGTTTGTAATTTTTTTAAAATTTTTATGTTACACATTATTGACATACGGTTTTGTATATATAGATAAACATATATTTAGTATACTATATTATTGTAACGATTAGTTCTCGTCATTATAGAAAAGCCAATGGGGAAAATTTTTGGACCCAAAAACTTTTTGATAGTAACTTGGAATTTCCCAACCTAGTCTAAATTTGGACGGAATCGGAGTTAGTAAGGTCTAGGGAAATCTGGTAAAAATTGGGAGATCTAATTTGATCATATGAGTAGATAGCTAAGACGTTAAGAAAACCGTACGACTTTACGAAATTAAATTTGGGTGAGTAGAACTCCCGAAACTGATCGTAGCGTGAACGGGTATTTTCTGAGTGTCATGGGATGAAGGTGTGTTGTGAAATGGAGGTTTGAAATTCTTAAATTTGCTCACTGTTTTCGTGCAAGCCGTTGTGGAGGATTTATTCCCGGCAGGGCGGGGTCGTTGTAGCGGGGTGAGGACCGCTGTGGCAGGACAAACGCGACTTAAGTCAGAAATAAACCCCAAAAATGTTTTATTTTGCACTTTTCGACTTTGAGAGCTAAAGAACGACCCCAGGTGTTTTCTTGACAGTTTTCCACCATTCTTGAGGCTAAATGTAAGGTTTTTACTCCCCGAATCCATGTTTCGACCATAGAACTTAGTTTCTTGGGTAATTATCGATGGGGGAGGATTTTGATCTGGGATTTATGGTGGAAAAAGCCCTAATCTGGGTAGGCGGATCACGGGTTTGACCTAGGGTTGATATGATTGATTATGATCCGGGTAATTGGGTCTTGTTTATTGATCCTCGCGTTATATTGATTGTTTGTAGACCAAGAACAAGCGGAAAGAATCCGGAAAGGGAAGAATCAAATTTCTTAGGGGATTCAAGCTTTGTTAGAGGTAGGTGATGGTTGTGATTTCATGTTGGTGTGATATATATTTGTAATTACTTCATTATAATGCATGTATGTATGTGAATGTTGCATTATTGATCACACTAATCCTTATTTATTCTAGGGTAGGAGGTTTGACTAGAATTAAATAATATAAGGTAAAGGGTAAAATAGTATTATGAAATATTATGTAAAGATATAATTGGAAAAAGAAATTAAGTAACAATGGAAACACACCAAATTTTGTTGTTCCATAAAATGGGGGTTTTCATTGTTATGTAACAACGAAATTTAATAATACAATATATTTTAAATAACAATCAAAATAAACATTGCAGGTATAGTAACGATACAATACAATAGAATAGGTAACAATGATCCAAAGCAACTTTTCATATTCCCTTCCGTTTAAAAATAATTTTCAGTAAAATTTATATCTTTTTTTCCTCGCCCTGTCTTTTCCCCTTTTCACTGAACAAACCAATTCACAGTTTTGTTCAACAATCTTAATGGAACTAGTCATTGCACAAATACATAAAGTAAATGATGCTTTCTACATATTAGACCTGAATGAGAGATTTCTTATTCTTAAAATCTTGAAAATTAATTAAATTTTTATCTTTATTAAATTAAAAAGGACATATTTAAATTTTCAATTAATATTATACTTTTTTTGGAATGGTTGAAATCTTTAATTGTTATTTTTTTTCTTTTTTCTAACTTTACAAATATATTGTTATTATCTTTTTTTCTAATTCTGTAAAATTATACGTAATATAATATGTAAAATAAAATAAAACATAATATTTATTATATAAATATAAAAAATTAAATTCCTAAATGAAATTTAACCAAACTTATGAGATATGTCAATTAATTAATAAGAGATTTATTGGTAAATATGTATATATGAAAGATAAATTTTAGTCTTGAGAAAAATATTTTTTTGTTTTTGCTTCTGTTTTTTTTTAAGCAGAAATTTTCACTCCCTCCGTCCACTTTTATTTGTTATGTTACGCTTTTCGAAAATCAATTTGACTTATTTTCAAAGTTAAATTAGATTTCATTAATTTGATTTTTTAAACAAAAAAATTAGATATTCAAAAACTATACGAAAAGTACTATACATTGCAATTTTTTACATATCAATATGATGAAAAAATATATCCTAAAATGTTAGTCAAAGTTTTTATAGTTTGACTCTAAAAATGGAAAGTATGACAATTAATAGTGGACGGAGGGAGTAGCTTTTTTCCCAAAAATAGAAAAATTATTACTACTTCTATTTAAAAACACTTTTATTGATTTGCCAAAAATGAAATTTTTCAACAATTTTTTTTTTCTCAAGATAAGTGTTTTTGGCCTCCCATTACAAAAAATTCTCCATTGATATCAGCATTAAAAATAATGTACTTTAGGACATGTCAATTGAGTGTTAATATAATTTAACCATAAATAACTAAGCCAGTTTGATTTGTGAAAAATCTATAACAATCCAATTTGAATTAAATGACCAATTTTACTTTTTCTTAATTTAACTAAATACTTTCTAGAAACTAAATTACTTCAGAAAATTACTCGTAATTAGAAAAACCTTTCACTTTCTTGGTACAATCCTCAAAAAGAAAGTTAATTAAATTATTAGTAAACAAATAGAAATGAAAAGACACATCTGCTCGCTTAAGGCGGTAAGAAGTTATGTGATTTGAATCAATATAATATAGACAAATGAAAAAAAAAATCATTTAAAATAGTGATGAATTATACATAAAGAAATTAAAAATTACTACAAAAAAAGACGTGAAAAATACGTCTTTTTGTTTAAGATGGTACTAATAAGCTATACACAAATAAATTTTAGAAAAATATTTTTTTTAAAAAAATAGGTTCTTCGTGATGGTTGATATGAAACTATTATGAAAAAAGTATAATTAGTATGGTAAAAAAAATAAGACATGAAAACTAATTAACACATATATTACTAGTTTTGTCAAGAGACATGGTCCATTGACCATTGGTAAATTCATACAAGACAACATGTTAACTGTTAATTGAGTGCTAATATAATTATTACAATAAGTAATTCAGTTGATTTGACTAGTGAAAAATATATAACATCAAATTTGAATTAAACAACATAATTTACTTTTTTTTCTTAATTTAACCAATACTTTCTTGGAACCAAATTACTTTAGGATATTACTTATAATTATAAAAAAAAAAAAGACTCAACTTTTACTTTCCATGAACAACCCTTAAAAAGTAAAGTTAATTAAATCAATAGAAAACAAATATAAATGAAAAAACACGTCTCTTCATTTAAGACATCAAGAAGTTATATGAATTAAATTAATAGAAAATAGACAAATGAAAAGACGTGTTTTCTCGTTTAAAATAATGAATTGATAATAAATTATATGAAGATAAATTTTAAAAAATTATAATGCAAAAAAGACAAATAAAAGATGTGTAGTCATGAAAAATGCATCTTTTCATTTAAGACGATGATAAATTATATACAAAAATATTAAAAAAGTTACCCCAGTACCAAAAAATAATATAAAAATACAGAATTTTCATTAGCTTATACACAAATAAATTAGAAAATAATTATGAAAAAAGTAAGTTATTCGCAATAAGTGACACGAACTGTTATGAAAAAAATAAGAAATATGATAAAAATAAAACAGGACGTGGAAACTAATTAATTTTCTTAACTAAATTAAATATTAGAGTAAAATTTAATGAATATTTTAGAATAAATATTTAAAATAGTTTGTCTCTATAAAATAATCTTAATATTAAAAGTACATTAATAGTTGTCCTTTTTCATAATTTGACTCAAAGATCAACCAAACACAATTTGTTTATAACAAACACTTGTCAGATGAATCGGCCAAACACAAATTGTTTTTTTTTTTTAAAAGCATTTTTTCTGAAAATGTATTTTTAAAAAGTGCTTCTAAAAATAAGTCGTTTTTAGCAGCAACACCAAACATATTTCTTTACTAACAAAATCTCATCAAAATAGAAGAAAACACATTTTTAATTTACATAAAGCATATACGATACAACTTAATTAAAAGTCCTAATTAGTTTTTTTTTTTTTTGTGAGGGTTAATTTTAGAGTTTTAGAATAATTAAATTGACTTTTCTTTCGTGAGAGTTAAGTTAGGGTTAGGGTAATCAAATTGACATATGTGCATGTTTACACATATAACTTGTATAGGGTCTTTTTTTTAATAATTCTAATATCTATATCAACACACGTTCATATCAACATACATGGATTAATTTTTCAAGATATACGTCAGACATATAACACATTTCTTTAAAAAGTGAACTACTTAACAGTTAAATTGGTAAGCTTTACAAATGATATTCACAAACGAAACATCAATATTGAAAATACAATAACGAAATAGTTGATTTATAAAATTCACTCAATACTCATTCATATGATAAATCTAAATAATTAAAACATATAATGGAAAAAACTTCTAATAATCTGCTTTTGATTCTGAACTGCATTTTAACAATAGTACAATAGATTTATTTTTAAAAAAATATGCTCATGCTCATTTTTTGGACCACTAATTCTATTGAGACATGCTACATAAACAAAGCTTCAAATGATTCAGAATCATTGGCAACAATCTTCTTTCTGGTTCCTTCCAATTGCTCCTTCAACATTAACAGTTGATTCAAATTTTGACATTCTTCCACATCTATATGCTCCACCCTCGCCAGAAACATCATAAGAGGAATGAGGAGAATTCATCACTGATGTTGATATTTCTGAGCGATCACAGCTAAAAAAATGCTTCTTTATTACAGAGTTAACATCTCCGTAAGTATAAGGAATGTCAGAAGGTGAAAAAACAATGGAGGTAACACGAGAACTTGTCAAGGATTCAAGTTCTTCAGCTTTTCTGAAAAGTCCTTTCTTTCTTTTAAAAAATGTCACCATTCTAGCAGTTTTCTTTGTGATTTTTTCGATATCTATCTTTTTCTTCCCTGTTCCCATTCTCCTTAATTCATTTTGTTCTTCAAGAAGTAAGATTTGTTTGAAATTTGGGATGCTTCTAAGGTTTGATGGAAATGTTAATTTATAGGGAGAGATTGAGAATCAGATATCTATTGAAATTATTATTTTTCTATATTTTGTTTCCAAATTCCGTGGGCATATATAGAATGTAATTAAATCTTTAAAAGGAAATCTTGATTGATCATTTATTTTTTATCCAAGAAGAAAATTATGTGGGCATATATGGAATGTAATTAAAAAAATTCCATGTTCCCATTCTACTTAAATTCCTTGTTCTTCAAGAAGTAAGATTTGTTTTGAAATTTGGGATACTTTTAAGGTTTGATGGAAATGTTAATTTATATGGAGAGATTGAAAATCAGATATCTATTGAAATGTTTTCTTTTCTATATTTTGTTTCCAAAATTTTGTGGGCATATATGGAATGTAATTTAATTCTTTAGAAGGAAATCTTGACTGATCATTTATTTTGTGTCAAAGTTTTACTTATGAATTGTGATTATATAGTAATTGAAATTTGGAAGTAAGCAACATACCAAAAGGATCT
Organism: Solanum acaule; assembly: GCA_036250505.1. Taxonomy (NCBI): domain Eukaryota; kingdom Viridiplantae; phylum Streptophyta; class Magnoliopsida; order Solanales; family Solanaceae; genus Solanum; species Solanum acaule. The sequence goes on along the minus strand of JAJOOR010004906.1, from coordinate 29,774 downwards.
CAAATTAGTTTATGTTTAAAAAATATGAGAAAATATGAATAATGTGTTATTTTGGTTTATAAATATACTAGGAAACATATCCGCGCTTCGCGCGATAAATTAATCAATTTAGAAAATATTTCTAAAGTACAAATTTTGTGAAACAAATATGATAAAACTTTTCATGTCTATGCATAAAAAATAGTTAAAAATATTAATTATATCTTTCTTATATAATTTTGTTATTAAAATTAGAGTTAGATGAATGGTATTCTTTTTATTATTATATCTTCTTCAAAAAATGAAAATATATAAAAACATTTTCATTTTTAAATACAGTATATGTGATTCTAATAGTAGTAGATTTGTTTCTTTCATCAGATATATGACATATTTGTTTTCCGAATATTTCCTTCATTAAGAATAAAACAATAAAAAATAAATGAAACTAAACATATAAAGGGAAAAAAGAAATATAAGAACCTACTACAATGGAATTGCTCCTCTTCAATTAGACGGTTAAAACTTAAAAGGTATTTACTACAATTTCTTTTGATTATAAGATTAAAATTTTGAAATAATATTTTTCCTTTATTTAATTATAAGTATTTAAAACTCTTTTCTTAGTTATTATCCTATTATCAAAATGAAGTCAACTAACAATGTCTTTCTCTAAGCTTATTTATGAAAAGTATTATAAATTATAATTTTACTCATGTATATATCAATATGACTAAGAAGATATATATTAATTAAATTTTGATCGAAATTTATATCATTTGACTCTTAATAAAGAACAAATTAAAAAGAGAGAAAACGATTTTAAAAGGTGAAAAATTAGATAATAGGAATAGTATAATAGGAATATGATATGACCTTGTTACAAATTTATCCAAGATATAATATGGATTAATGGATGAAATCTTCATGTATTTATGCATACAAATTTAATTATTTTTTGTCAAATTAGTTCGAAAACTTTGCATATCACCTATTTTATAATTAATTAAGTTCATAGCTTAGATTTTTTTAAATTTGCAATTACAAAATTCTCAAATTTTAAATTTAAAAGTAGATATCCTAACATTAAAGAATATTTGTTAATATAACCCATATCTAATGTAAAAAAAACTATAGATTACAAAGTAAGAGGAAAAAAAAATTAAATCTAATTTTGTAAATATTCAAAATATGAAATATTTATCCTCTACTAATTTATAATCCGTAAAATTTAAAATGGTTAAAAATGTATTGATGAAGAACAATGTCACGGAATTTTATAAGTCTCAACTTGTTCAGTAACTCTAAGCTTATATATGAAAAGTATTATAAAATTATAATTTTACTCATGCATTTATCAATATGAGTAATTAAGAAGATATATATTAACTAAATTTTGATTGAAATTTGTATAATTTGACTCTTAAGAAAGAACGAATTAAAAAGAGAGAAAAAGATTTTAAAAAGTGAAAAATTAGATAATAGGAATAGTACAATAGGAATATGATATGACCTCGTTACAAATTTATCCAAGATATAATATGGATTAATGGATGAAATCTTCATGTATTTATGCATACAAATTTAATTATTTTCTAAAATTAGTTCGAAAATGCATATTACCTATTTTATAATTAATTAGGTTCATAGCTTAGATTTTTTAAAATTTGCAATTACAAAATTCTCTAATTTTAAATTTAAAAGTAGATATTCTAACATTAAAAAATATTTGTTAATATAACCCATATCTTATGTAAAAAAACTATAGATTACAAAGTAAAAGAAAAAAAAATTAAATCTAATTTTGTAAAATATTCAAAATATGAAATATTTATCCTCCACTAATTTATAATCTGGAAAATTAAAATGGTTAAAAATGTATTGACGAAGAACAATGTCACAAAATTTTATAAGCCTCAACTTGTTCAGTAAGAAAACTTTTTAGCCAAAAGTAATGTACCCCTTCTCTAATTGCTTTCAAAATTTTCTTGACTGCTTCCTCTTAACTTTTCTCAAAATCATATTTTTAAAATCCTCATTCTATTTCAACATCTATATGAATTGGAACAATTTAATTAATTCAAATAATAGAAGAAATTTTTTAGACATTCTTAGTATAATTTGTAAATATACACATTTCTCAATGAAACAAATTTCTATTATATTTATGAAGAATGGACAATTAGATCATTTCAATGATGACAATTTTAAAATAAATAAAATAATGATAACTCACTAGGAGACTATAATTAGTTGGAACTTGGAAGCCATATATATTAACAAATAATTGATACATATACTAAATAAAAAAATGGATCAAAATTCACATGTTCTTTGCTTATTAGGAATCAAATCATTAATCCAAATTCATTGAGATAATCTTTTTTGGCTTGTACTTCAAGAGGATCAGTGGCAAGTCCAATCAACTTTAAAATTTCTTGTTTTTTTCTTCACATGTGTGTTTCGCGAGGCAAGGACCTAGTTAATGGACAATTAGATGATTTCAATGATGAAAATTTAAAATAAATAAAATAATGATAATTCACAAGGAGACTATAATTAGTTGGAACTTGGATGCCATATATATTAACAAATAATTGATACATATACTAAATCAAAAACTGGATCAAAATTCACATGTTCTTCCCTCGTTAGGAATCAAATCATTAATCCAAATTCATTGAGATAATCTTTTTTGGCTTGTACTTCAAGAGGATTAGTGGCAAGTCCAATCAACTTTAAAATCTCTTGTTTTTTTCTTCACATGTGTGTTTCGCCAGGCAAGGACCTAGTTATCCTTCAATCGTTGTTCCTTTGTTTCAAAAGGAGCCATAATCACCTCTTTTTCGATCATGTTCATTTGATACATTTTCTACACACATAAAATTCACAATAAGCTCAAAACACTCAAAATAATAATCTAACAATACAATTATACATAGAATATAAAGCAATAAGTTATTATTTGCCAATAACGTAGTATAAATATAAACTTTTAGCTGAATACCACTCCACAATTTGACATATGTAGTTAGAGATAATCTAAAAAAGAAAGACAGATCAAAGAGCCTAGCAACTGATTACATATGTGAAATGAAAGAAGAAAGTTGTTAATGAGATAGAGAATGGATATGTACCTTAAAGCCTTGGAAGGAATTTAATTAGCTGTAGAGAGAATATGCTTAGGAAAATAGTGAGGATTAACAGAGTTTAAATAGCTATTAGAAATTAAATATAATCATTAATGTTGCAATTATTTAAAAAATTAAACTTTTCTAATTAGTGTTAATTTGTAGATAATCAGTTATGTGGATAAGGAAAACGTCCTAAATTTAATTGGAGAAATTACTACATGTTATAATTATACTAAATGCACCACTATGTTCTTAGCCGTTACATAATTTATTTTGATAGTAAAGGTAAATGTAAAAATGCTAATAGTAAGGAAAGAGAGTAACTGTTAATAATAAGGAAAGAGAGTAAATGTTTTTTTTTTTAAAAATGAACAAAAAATAAAAGAAAAAATTCTAAGAAAATAAATAAATAGTAATAGAGGCCAATGAAGCATGCCACATCAGCGTTTTTTTCCCCAGCTTTATATATATATATATATTGATTTCATTTTATTGAAATGGTCCTTATGTGTAATAAAAGGTATTTATTTTGGTTCTTAATATATTTCAACTTATTCAAATTGTTCTTAATTATAACAAAAGATGTTCATTATAGTCCTTTTGCCTAACCTAATATATTTATAAAATAAAATTTAAAAAGTGTTAAATTTAATTGTAAACCCCATGTAACGAACAAAATTCACTATTGTTGTCTTGTTAATTAACTCCAAAAAAAAACTTCATTAAATCTAACATCATTGTCTCTACTTTTCAAATAAAATTTACTATTTTCTCTAGCTTAAAATTTACGTAAGACATTTATAAGTAAGATCTAATTTTTGTTTATATAAGTTTTAAGCTAGATGAGGTCCAAGACCAATAAACATTCATTGTGAAGTAGTATTTTTTTGTAAAAATTATGCAAAACACATAGTATAAGAAACAAATTACTTCCTATCCTTACTCTTTCATAAATTACAAAAAATCCCTTTATTTTAGTGTCTTTCGGATACATAATTGTGCAGGCGGATACATTAATTTATAAGCTGCTATTATCAGTTTAATGCGTTAAAGAAGGGATTAAAAACAAAAATTATAATTGACTCCCACAAATCACGCGTACGTTTCTTTCTTCTACCAATTAGTCATCCACAAAACGCTAACTGAACTAGAAATTTCAAATTGTGAAACTTCTCCCTGTTCTTCGAAAAAACTGTAGAAGGTTGATTCCAAAAATTTTGCAGCGTAATTTTGTGAAGATCGTAATGAATATTTCGATCTTGTTAAGGCATTCAAGAATATGGGAAAGTGATGTTAGATACGAGGGATACATAAGTGATGGGATAGTGGTTGGGGAAAGTTTTTCGTTTGTGATGGGAATCATGTAATGTATCTCTAATTTGTAAACAATTGCAGGTTGCTCCATCTTTTGAATTTATTTTTTTAGTGTATGAAGGTGGGATAAGATACATTGTTTGTCTTGAGAGAAAAACTTGTTCATGTGGTAGATTTCAACATGACGAGATACCTTGTGCGCATGCAACAACCGTTTTCAAGAAGATGAATATTATAGATGTACACCCTTACTGCTCTGATTACTATAAACATGATGCATTAACAAACACATATGTAGTTCCAATGGAATCAATGTCAGACAAAAGTGATTGGACAACTCCGGAATGTGTTTTGAAAGAAGTCATCTTGCCACCAAGATACAAAAAAATGTCTGGTAGACCAAGAAAAAAGAGGAAGAAAAATCCAAATGAAAAGTTAACCACAAACACGAATTGTTTTGGACGTTGTGGACAAGAAGGTCACAATAGAAAAACATGTACTTTCTTCCCGAAAGATTCTTGATGATTACTTTTTAAGAGTACTTTTATGCTTCATGTCTAATAATTTTCTGGATATTTTGAATCTGCTAATAAGATATTATCATTTGGTGTGATTTATATAAATGTTACAAGAGTCAACCTGATGAAATATACTAAATATATTGAAATTAATTGTTTTATACAAAGTGTAAAATATATTGTATCAGGTGTTGGGATATATGCAAATTTGTTATTTGATAAGTAATTATGTATCAAGTACATGATAAGTTTCTGGATATTTTGTATCTGCTAATAAAACAGTATCAGTTGTTGTGATTTACATCAATGTTACAAGATTCAACCTGTTAAAAGATACTAAATATATTGAAAATTAACTGTTTGTTATTTGACAATAAATCGTGTATCATATACATAATAATTTTCTGGATACTGTGTATCTGATAATAATATAGTATCAGTTGTTGTGATTTACATCAAGGTTATAAGAGACAACCTGTTAATAGATACTAAATTATTTGAAAATTAACTATTTTTTACCAAGTGTAAAATATATAGTATCATTTATTGGGATACATAAAAATTTATTATTTGAGAATCAATTGTGTATCACATTCATAATAATATTCATGATATTTTGTATCTGATAATAATATAGTATCAATTGTTGTGATTTATATCATGGTTATAAGAGACAACATGATACAAGATAGTAATAAATTGAAAATTAATTGCTATTTACAAAGTATAAAACATATAGTATCAGTTGTTGGGCTACATAATAATTACTTAGAAATATTGTGTTAAAACAGGAAGGAATATTACAAAATACTAATTAATGTATCTTCACAACAATAAAACATAATTATTCTACATTAATCAGTTCATCTTCTGCTGGTGAAGTGTAGTCACTCTTCGGTCTTGTAGGATCATCATTATCACTAACATATCCCGCCTTGGCCTTGTCCATACCATACTTTCATAACAGTATTGCATATCTATTGCGAAGATGACTACTTCGAAAACTAATAGATGGAATGTTGATTTCGTCGCTCAAGAATTCAGTAAAAGCAGCTACATATGTTCTGCAATCACTGTAAACAAGAAAAAGATACATTTAAAAAATGAATTAAATGTGTAAGTAAAGAAATTGTTTTACAATACTAGCAAATTCCACCTCAAAAGAATGTTGTGGACCCAACAGTTCACCAGTTTCCTTGTCTTTGTACGCATCCAATGCTGTCCAATCAGTTCTCTTCGTTTTATCAAAGAACCCACTATCATGAAGGTAATTTGAGCACCTATCTTAGATATAGTTCTCTTCACTTTATTTGATACTAAATAATAACAAAATATAATAGATACACATAATCAATTATTTTGTATATACAGTGACGTATATTTGAATATGATACAAAATATAAAATCTCATATCCATTATATGTTGTTTAAGTATCATTTGCGCAATTATCTATGAGTATGATACATTGTACAGAAAACAACCTACAGATAAAAATGTGATTGAAACACCTATCTTAAATACAGTTCTCTTCACTTTTGATACATTAACAACTAACAATAATATTCGCAAAAAATATTGTATCTGAAAAACAACTGCATATTTCAAACAAGATACAGAACAAAAAATTCTTTATCAATAATGTATCGAATTAAAAGAAAACAAATAAAAACAGTGGATACATAAAATTTTAAACACAATATATGATAAAAAATGCATACCATGGGTAGTGTTGGTCGAGTAATGGGAGGGGCAACCTTTCTACCCATGTTCTTTGGGATTTTTGCATCCTTTGCTTTAAAAGATGCATGTACTTCCTTTTTTCATTTTTCTCTTGTTAGAACTTTGATTTGTCATCATTGCCGGGTCATGCAACCTTTTAGATCTCAATTCTGCCCAATTAGGATCTTCTGAATCAAATATTCGAGAGTTGTTAGATGTTAGATCCATAATGTAAGAGCCAAAATGATGAAAACACAATTAAAAAAAAAATCAGAATGAAGAAAATGAGACAACCTAATTTGAACTTTGCAGGTGGTTGAATAGTAATAGAAATCTTTTGAAATTCAAATTGATTTGAATTTGATAACTCATTTGGTAATGGGAGAGATTGAGGGCGATAATTAAGGAATGGAAAACGTGTGTTTTGGCTTATAAAGAATAATGTATCCGGTAAAGTTGATTTGAAAGTAGGGAATTTTGTAATTTATCCTTTTTTTTTAGTTCTAAACTTGTTACGCAAAGGTGTGAAATGAGATTTTGATGACCGTAAATGTATTTCAAAATAAGATTTCTTTTTTGAGAAAATTATAATAATATAATTAGTCATCTAAATTTTGATCATATATATATATAGTGGGGAGTCCTTAACTTTAAAGTTGGATTACGATTTTGCTCCTATGATAAATTAAAATGTAATTAATTTTTTAATAAAATATATATATTTTAATATAAAAAATCAAGATCTAATTCAATGTCCAATTTGCAATAAAGAATGCAGAGAGGTGGGAATTTAGATCATAGTAATGATAAGTCATAGAATTTATATACACAACCTTTTCATATCCTAACTTTATTAGAGGCAAAAGATATATGTAACTATTATTTATAATATCAAACTTCTCATATTTCATCTTCCATATGTATAGCTGAACTTATTTAATTTCTCCATTAACAATTAACTTAGTCAACTTATATTTTTTAATACAAAAAGACTACACACTTTAAAAAGTTGTATTAAATAATAAAATAAAGACTAATTTATAATTATTAGATATATAGAATGGACGTCCAAAAATCATAAAAACTGAACTAGATAAAGGTTGAGAAGGGTTTTCACTTCCTAAGAATGCTTTAGTAAGGTAGAAAATTTTCATTTTCGTAGTTTTTCTCCTTTGTTTTTATCTATGATTTCCTTTCCTTTCTTTTCTAACATTTTTTTTCGCAGGATACGTTTTTCTCTTTATCTATTTCTTTTGTGTTTTAAAATATGTATACTCTCTCACCATATGATAATATATATATATAAAAGTTCTTTTTTTTTCTTGAATTCTTTCCTTCTCCAAATTAATTGTTCTTTAATTTTGTGTGAATCTTTATTATTTGTCTTTAACATGTTGTTAAAGGTAATGATTTTAATGGAATATGTAGGATGAAAAGTAGTGTGGGCAGTATAGTTGCGGGTAGGGTTGTGCATCGGTCGATTCAGTTCGTCTTTATGTATTATTGGTTCGATTTATCGGTTTTCAGTTTTTAAATATGTTAAACCAATAACCAAATCAATAAGATTTTTTTTATTGATTTTTGGTTTATCGGTTTTGGTCCTTAACGGTCCGATTTTCGATTTAACCAATAAGAAAATACTTATAAAATAAATATATGACTTTTCTAATAAATTTGATGCGAAAACACAATAATGTAACTTTACAAATGCTCATAAAATAGAAACAATAATAACAAACATGAAAAGAACTATACAAGTGTAATACAAAGAGAAATTAAGAAGAATAGGGTTCTTACTTTAGATTTTAACGTTTTGTATAATGTGAAATTGTGAACTCAAAGTCATTGTGAAGTGTGAATCAAAGGCTAAAGGACAAAGATAGTAACTAGTAAGATATTGAGATTAATATATAATATTTATGTACAAGTAAAAGTAGTAAATTACTAGTCTTAATGGGTTATTGGTTTACCCACTAACCCAATATTAAAAACCAATACCGAACCAATAACCCAATAATTTTTTTTTATAAAACCATTAAAAAACCGTTAACCCAATATAACAATAAACCGATAACACTTTTATCGGTTCGGTTTATCGGTCGGTTCGGTTTTTGCACACCCCTAATTGCGGAGCAAATCCACAAAGATTTCAACTCGTTCCACTCCACCCCGCATTAGCTTAAATCCACACTTGCATCGCCCGATAGTTATCCTATGCATAGTTCTTTTTTGTTTGCATTTCTATATATTAGCCTTAACTTGGCATGTCATACCGTTTTTATTCTTTCTATTATTAGTTTGAGTTTGTAATTTTTTTAAAAATTTTATGTTACACATTATTGACATACTGTTTTGTATGTATAGATAAACATATATTTAGTATACTATATTTTAGTCAAAATGATTATTTGAAATTATTTTATTCATTATTAGTTTTTTTAATGCAAATATAAGCTCTATATATAAACACATTAGTCAATATATAAGATCTATCGTATTTACAAAAATAATATGTGATAAATAACTATCAACATAAGGTCAATAATGCAAATATAAGCTCTACATGTTTGTGAAAATGAATACCTTTGGTTGAAAAAGCTTAAACCTTCTATTAATGTGTTAGTAAAGAACACGCAACTAATTTCTCAGAATACCTATTACATGTATAAATAACTCGGACATATAGGACTTCTCTTTGAATTGATTAATGAAACCAAATGATATTCACAAATCACTCAAAGATAATATTGCATATGGTAAATCTAAACTAATACATACAATATATAGAAAAGGAGGAGCAAACTTCAAATAGTCATTTTTTGTTAATACATTATGGTTACAATATGAATTGAAAAACTTTTTCCATGCACTTGCTTCACACTGTCAAAACAACATGACATTTGATGTAAACACACAAGCCTAAAGAAACCATTCTTTTTGCAAACTATAAAGTTAATCCTACCACAAGAAATGTAACACATGAACCCCCAAAAGAATTTCTCTCATAGTCGATCTTGAATCACTTCCATACCAGAAAGAAAAATAAAAACAATGGCAGTAGGAGCAGCAACACCAAACAAAAGTCAAAACACCAAAAAGGATTTGAATCAACTCTTGTAATAGTTAGAGCAGATCAGACATCCTTCTTCTGTGGTTTTCTAGGCTTTGGATCCGAGGGCGCCATAGTCTTGCTTTGTGGTAAGACAGATGGCTTAATATCTGAATCATCACCATATCCCCTGCCATGAACGTGATCTTTTATTTGAAGTCCGTAGGTGAGCTTTGAAACGACGATCAAAAATATTTGACTGTGAACCAGAAATTTGCATAGAGCTCTTATCCCATGATCTCACACTTTTTGATCTGCTATGGATTTCCTTTTCTGCTGTAGTCTCTCTTATTCGACTGGCAACCGTGGAGCTCATAAATCGAGGCACCGAGCTAGTGACATTTGTTTTTAGTCCCTTCTCAGAGTTGCTGTGATTTCAAGTGGCTGATATTTCTTCATGTAAAGCCTTTTGTTCTCACTCAATAAAAAATCAGCCTTTTGTATTTGAGTACTAAGTTCTGTACATCCTTCTTCAGCTTCCTTCATTTGCTCCTCAAGCTCCGCGATCCTCCTTTCTATTTGCTTCTTTGATTACTAAAGGGATGCAAAACAATAAGTAAGGATAAGCCGCAAGGTCGTCAGAGGCAATATAAAAAAACACAAAAAAGAGAAGATTGTTTCTGAGAGTTCTCTATTGCATTCCGCTGCTCTTGCTCTCTTTGCAAAGGTACAGGAGCATGTTGTCTCTCCAACATCCTCTTCGTATGGGCTAACATGGACTACCATTAAAACTTTTGATTTATCACCTAAAGAAGTAAGTTCAAAGAAATACCAAGCCAAACAAGAGAGTTTTTTACATCAACTGCCAACAAGTTGAAATTCTAAGATTCCTTATAACTCCTAACCACTGAGTGGATGCAACGAAATATTGCGCTACTGCTACCACAAAATTATCACTGTCCAAAATGTGAAAATTATAATAGTTCTGACAAGCATACAAGGAAATGGCTTTCCAAGAATGAGAGAATTTACACTAAAGAATCCTTTGAGAACTTGTGCCAATTTGCTATTCTGCAATCAAAAATTGCAACTTCATTATTTAACGGATGGCACCACTTCCAAATATTTAGACTCATAGATCCTCAAGCTTTTTCAAATGAGCAGTGTAATAGTGGAACAGAATAAAACTCGAGCAAGAACACTAAGAAAGTGCTACCCAAATGCAAACAAGAAAACCATAATCCTTTTATGAACTGAGAAACTCGTACATATTCACCTACCTATATATAAGGAACGTGACCTTTCTTTCTTCTAAGAGCTGCAATAACATCACCTAGTGCAGAAAGGAAGAGATTTATCGCTCTCCCCTCATCAAGGGTTTGTCCAGTAGCTCCTGTTTTAAGTAGGAACTCACTCCCACCAGGTCAACCATCCACAGTTTGCTTGCTTCTGCTTTATCTCCCAAAGGATCTAACTCGCCTCCCTTTATGATACCACCATTTTGCTTTCGTAAAATTAGAGATTTCTACCTCAGTTAAACCATCGATTTCAACTGATCATGTTGAATTTGTTTGAATATTTAGATTGCTGTAATAGTGTTAGCCAAATTATACCAGGAAATTCATAGTGGATCATCATCAAATTACATCCTCCATTACAAGGAAGGACAAGATATGGTAATGACCATCTAGATGCAGTGTATTTCTGGCTGGAAGGTCTTGGAGCAAGCAAATCCCTTATACTGCCCAAATAGACTTCGAGCATGCTAATCGAAAATGTAAATGAACTCGAGCTATCTAAAGAGGAAAGGTTAAAAAGCTCATGAAGAACACGAGGAATGATCCCTGGAGACTCTGTGACTCCCTCCTAAAGAACACAGGAAAAACACTTTTTTCATTTCTATAAGCAAAAACACCTAGTTCATTTCCACAAGTATTCTTCATGACAATGTAACAAATACAAAATAAGTTAAGATAACTAACATAGTATATGTCTTGCCAGTTCCAGTTTGTCCATAAGCTAATATACATACATTGTGCCCATCAAGTGCAGATCTGATAATTGGCTCAACCTCAGCAAAAACATCTTCTACAGAATATTCAAGCATAACAAATGCATTAACTAAATTTCTTTGGAAATAAGATTAGTAATCTTCTATCACATAAATATTTTACCAACCTTGGAGTGATTCCTGAGGGAAAACCTTGCCAAATTCAAATTATTTCCTGCTTCCACCAGATCTTACTACAATCTTCTCCGATTCAACAGAAATCGGCTGATGAGTTCTCTGTTTATCTGTTGGTAAAAATGGTCTAACTCGGGAAAACACCCGAATGCAACCTACATTTGGAAATATTAATGTCTCTCATTCAGAACACATAAATGAAGGAAGGAAAAAAAATGTATTCAATTTAGAAGATCTCAAATAAAGTAAATATCCAAACAAGAAATCACCTTTAATGTCTAGTATCTTATTCAATGCTTCTCTTCTTTTATCATCCAAAGATCTCTCTTTATGCCTCAAACTTAGCTATTTCACCTGCAAAACCATAAGAGAAAAACAAAAGAAAGTTCAAATCATGAAAATTTTAAATCTCAGTCAAATGACAAACAAATCCCAAGAAAGAACACCTTCTAAGTCAAATTCCTCAGCTCAAGCTGAAACTTTCATCTTCTTGAACCAAATTGACATCTGTGAAAGTTGAAGGGATCTTGGGAAGACTCATCATCATTGGAATCTGGATTTGATCCTATTGGAGAAGAATTCTCCAAAGGTTTCCCATTTTCCAAAGGCAATGAGACATTTTTATCTTCGGTAGAAATAAACATTGCTCAAGCCCCAAAAGAAGACATAAAACAATGGCCTTTTTCCTCAAAAATTTCACAAACTTGTGACAAAAAATCCAATTCTTCTCAAGACAAAGGCTCTTTGAGTTTAAAAGAACCCCAGATAATCAAAATCCAATCTTTCTCTACATAAATGCCGCATCTTTGCGTTTAAAAGAAATCAAAATCCAATCTTTCTCAAGAAAAAGGCCAAATCTTTGAGTTTAAAAGAACCCCAGATGATCAAAATCCAATTTTCCTCTAGAAAAAAACCAAATCTTTGAAGTTTAAAAGAACCCCAGTTATATAATTGGTACTATATTGTTATCGTAACATGTCAGTACTATAACGAATTCATTATATAATTGGTACTAAATTGTGTTCATTGCCCTGTGTAAAGCTTACATTTCCAAATTTTCCATTAAACTCAACTCTAGAAAATTTAAGAATCATTAAAACTTTAAAAAGAAAAAAAATAAATTGATTTTACTAAAAAAAAAAAATGGGAAAAAAGGACAAATATACCCCGTACAATCAAAAATAATATGTCAATACCATCCGTTATACTTTAAGGTTATATATACCTTTGCCGTTGTGTATATCCTTGAATCTAACGGATGGACACGTGGCACCATCTAAACAATACATCCATATTTAATTTAATTTTTATTCACAATTTAAAAAAATCCACCCAACTTCCACCATTTGACCCACCCATGACCCAACCTAAAATATCCTAACCCAATTATAACCCCAAATCACCCAAAAGACACTTCATCATTCTTCCTCACACTAACATTCCAAAGTCCAAATCTTGTTAAGATGATATGAGTTTATAGCTTGTTAGCACGCCAGAATATTCTCAGTTTACTATTCAATATTCACCTATTCGGGATGAAAGCTAAGTGGAAGAAAGAAGCGTATGAGGAGGCTCAAGAGGAAGCGCCAAAAGATAAGAAGAGATCGAAGTAGAACCTCATTCCGAATTTCTCAACGGTCTAGCTATGCTTATGGTCTTCGTTAGGCTTCTTCTATTTAAGTTTTTGTTTGAAAACTTTAATAACATGTGAGTTGTGATTCTGTTCTAATCGTACATAATTCAAATTTTGGTATCCGATTTTGGCTATAAAAAAAATGGTTTAGATAGTATTTCTTCGTTTGCCTTATGGTTCAGTTGAATATTGTGTAAAACTAACAAGAAGAAAATAAAGATCCAATAAACATCTACGTTGTCGACGGTGGTCAATTGACTGGGATGGCATTGAAATCTTTGAGGATGGATCACCAGACCGCTCTTCCGAAGCTCTTATACATACTGCGGCAGAAACAAGAAGAATGGTGTCGTCGGCGATGGTCGTGGTGGTATTGGAAGGATTGGTTTTGGGTTCCAATTTGATGGATATGATGTTGGTTATAATTGGGTCGGGTGTTTTTAATGTGGGTGATGGGTGGGCTTTTTAATTAAAGATAAAATACTAAAATTAAATTAAATTGAGAAAATCTATTGGTTGGAGATATGTCCCTCCGTTAGTCTAAATGATATATATTCTCTAAAATTTAGACGGCAAGAATATCAGTGTCCTAACAGTATAAAAGTATAACGAAAGGTATTTAAATACCATTTATAATAGTTTGGAGGAATATTTGTTCTTTTTTCAAAAAAAAAAAGTAAAATATAATTAATATATATCACCAAAAGACGATAAATACAGTACAAGTATATAAATAAAATAAGTTTAAAAAGTTTAAACAAACAAAGCTTCAAACGATTCAAGCTCTTCAATGGAAGCAATTTTTTCTCTCGTTCCTTCCAATTGCTGCTTCAACATTAACAATTGATTCAAATTTTGATGTTTTTCAACATCTATACCCTCCACCCAACGACGGAGACCATTGCTCTTCGGGTTCGATAATGATTTCGACCCCGATAATCCACCGTAAACAATATCATCTGAATCGGAATTAGAATCAGAACTAGAATTTGGAGAATTTAGCCCTGAAGTTAATAATTCCATACATCTAGTACTAGAAAAATGTCTTTGTATAGCGGAATTGATGTTAGTACTAGAAAAATATTGTTGTATAGCGGAATTAACGTCTCCACAAGTATAAAGCCTTCCGGTTGGTGAAAAAACAACCGAGGCAACACGAGAACCCGTCATGGATTCAAGTTCTTTAGCTTTTTTAAAAAGCCCTTTTCGTCTTTTCGAGAATGTGACCATTCTAGAAGTTTCCTTTATAATTTTCTCAATCTCTATTTTCTTCTTCCCTGTGCCCATTCTCCTAAATTTCCTCTGTGTTTTTTTTTTCTTCTTTCGGGTTCTTCTTCAAGAAGTATATTTTGCTTTGAGATTTAGAATTTGGGGTAAATATATTTTATATTTATAGGAGAGATTGAAAATTAGATGCCTTTTAGGAAGGGATTTCTAAAACTATGAGAATTGGTAGTTTCCTATTGAAATTATTTCTCTTTTCCATAATTGATTCCTAATTTTTCTGTCTCTATATATACTCCACCGACTTAAACAATAACAAATTTCTTATAAATATTTTTCCTAATTTGTTAATTATCTTTCTTTAAACATTGACTGATTCCTTTTAATGTTCTTTTTTTTTTTTTATATACAAAAAGGATTTTCAGTAAAATTTCATTTATGTTAAAAAAGTTAGTCGCTTACTTAATTATAGTATATTTGAATTTTTAAATATTCATTAACATTTTACTCTAATATTTAATTTAGTTTAAAAAATTAATGAGTTTCCATGTCTTATTTTATTTTTATCATATTAATTATTAATTATTATTTTTCCATAACAGTTCATGTCACCTATGGTGAATAACTTACTTTTTTGTAATTATTTTCTAATTTATTTATGTATAAACTAACGAAAAACCGTGTCTTTTCATTATTATTTTTGGTATTAGGGGTAATTTTTTTTAATTTATTTGTGTATAATTTATCACCGTCTTAAATAAAAAAATTTGTCTTTAATGAAAATACACATTTTTCATTTACCATTTTTTCATTGTAATTTTTCAAAAATTTCTGCATATAATTTATTACCAATTCATTATTTTAAACGAGAGAACACGTCTTTTTATTTATCTATTTTCTATTAATTTAAATCAAATAACTTCTTGTTGGGTTAAATAATGAGACGCGTTTTTTCATTTATCTTTGTTTACTATTGGTTTAATTAACTTTGTTTTTAAAGATGGTACAAGGAAAGTAAAGTTGAGTATTATTATTTTTTTCAGTTACAAGTAATATCCTAAAATAATTTGGTTTCTAGAAAGTATTTGCTTAAATTAAGGAAAAGAGTAAATATGTTGTTTAATTCAAATTGGATTGTTATATATTTTTCACTAGTCAAACAAGTTTATTTATGGTAAAAATTATATTAGCACTAAATTAACATGTTAACGTGTATGAGTTTACAACGGGTCAAGACACCAGGTCCCTTGACAAATCTAGTAATATAAGTGTTAATTTGTTTTCATATCTTTTCATTTGTCTTCTTTTGTAGTAATTTTTTTAATTTATTTATGTATAATTCATCACTATTTTAAACGAAAAAACACTTTTTTTTTCATTTGTCTATTTTCTATTGATTCAAGTCACATAACTTCTTGCCGCCTTAAATGAAGAGACGTATTGTTTCATTTCTATTTGTTTACTATTAATTTAATTAACTTTCTTTTGGAGAAAGTATTTAGTTAAATTAAGAAAAAGTAAAATATTTTATTTAATTCAAAATGAATTGTTATAGATTTTTCACAAATTAAATTGGCTTAATTATTTATGGCAATAATATTAGCACTCAATTGAAAGGTCCTAACGTACATTATTTATTTTAATGTTGATATCAATGGAGAATTTCTTTAAACAAGTTTTACGTACCTTATTTGTTTTTGACATATTTATTGTAACAAAATCTCATCAAAATAGAAGAAAAGACATTTTTAATCTGCATAATCTGCATATACGGTACAACTTATTTAAAAGTCCTAATTAGTTTTTTTTTTTAGGGTTAAGTTTAGAGTTAGAATAATTAAATTGACTTTTCTTTCGTGAGAGTTAAGTTTAGGTTTAGGGTAATCAATTGAAATATGTTCATGTTTACACGTATAACTGGTATATGGCCTTTTCTCGATAATCCTAATATCCATATCAATACAGATGACCGACTCAACAAAATTGGAGGCCTAAGGTCAAACTTTAGAGAGATGCCCTATATTTATTTATTTAGTTAAAAAAAATCATCACATTTATTTTTAGGGATGCAATTATTTAAATTATTTAGGAGTTCTTGATTATTGGAAACTATGCCACATTTTCACCAACTTCTTCTAGATTTTCTTCCTTGATGTTATTCTCTTCTAACTCAACTCTATTTGTGACTTGTTTATTTGAAGAATATCCTCCCATATTTTTCTATTTAAGATTTTTATTATTTGTTAAAAATCTATCGAGGGATCCTCTTTGAAATTTATTTGTTTTTTTTCTCTCTTTTTATAAAATCAGAATCATTTTTTTAGTTGAAATATTTAATTGAATAAATTTTAATAATAATTAAAACAAGAATATATATATATATATACTTATGAACCAAGAATATCAACAATAAAAAATTTCAAGAAAAAACTAAAAAATAAAGTTAAAATAATAAGACATGACTCTAGAATTTGATAAATTGATATAATGATATCGAAATATTGTTACGTTCTTTTAATATAATGATTGTTTGTTTACTTACTGCACTTCTTGAAATTTTGAAGAGGACACCACAAAGCAGATTTTGTTCTTTTGTAACTTGTAAACAATAGTAACTCAATAAGTCTTAAAGAAGTGAGCTCAATGCTCAAAATTATTGGGAGACAAATAAAGAAGTACAATTTTCCACGTAAGAAAACTATTCCCAAATTTTTTTCCTTTCCTCTAGAAAAGTGGAAACTAACCACACTTCGATTATTTTTTTTATTCTTACCCATCTTTTTAAAAAAATTCAGAAGTATTTAATTTATTTTTAAAAAATATGATCTAGGGTTAAGACGGCCCTGTCAACACATATGGATTAATTTTTTAGAATATACATCAGACATATAACACATTTCTTTGAAAAGTAAACTACTTAAAAGTGAAATTGGTTAATGAAAACAAATGATATTCACAAACGAAACATCAATTTTGAAAATACAATAACGAAATAGTTGCTTTATAAAATTCACTTAATGCTCATTCATATGATAAATCTAAATAATTAAAACATACAATGGAAAAAACTTTTAATAGTCTGCTTCTGATTCAACATTTTAACAAAAGTACAATCGATTTTTTTTAAAAAAAATATGCTCATGCTTTATTTTTAAACCACCTATTCTATTGAGACATGCTACATAAACCAAGCTTCAAATGATTCAGAATCTTTGGAAACAATCTTATTTCTGGTTCCTTCCAATTGCTCCTTCAACATTAACAGTTGGTTAAAATCATGACATCCTTCTACATCTATATCCTCCACCCAACTGCAGAGACAATTCCCATTTGGGGTCGATGAAGATTTTGACCCCGAAGATTCACCAGAAACATCAGAAGAGGAATGATGAGAATTCATCATTGGTGTTGATATTTCTGGGCGAATACAGCTGGAAAAATGCCTCTTTATAACAGAGTTAACATCTCCATAAGTACAAGGCTTGTCAAGAGGTGAAAAAACAATAGAGGTAACACGAGAACTTGACAAAGACTCAAGTTCTTCAGCTTTTCTGAAAAGTCCTTTCCTTCTTTTCGAAAATGTCACCATTCTAGCAGTTTGCTTTGTGATTTTCTTGATTTCTATCTTCTTCTTCCTTGTTCCCATTCTCCTTAATTCCTTATTCTTCAAGAAGTAAGATTTGTTTTGAAATTTGGGATGCTTCTAAGGTTTGGTTGAAATGTCTATTTATAGAAAGAGATTGAAAATCAGATATCTATTAAAATTGTTTCTTTTCCATATTTGGTTTCCGAAATTCTGTGGGCATATATGGAATCTAGTTTATTCTTTAGAAGTAAATCTTGACCTTTCATTTATTTTATGTCTAAATTTGACTTGTGAATTGTGATTATATAGTAATTGAAATTTGGAAGTAAGCAACATACCAAAAGGATCTCAAATTGCTCGGATGGTAAGCACTCCTCACTTCCAACCCGAAGGTTGCGAGTTTGAGTCACCAAGGGAGCAAAAGGGGCGGGAGCTCCTAGGGAGGGTAAAAATAAAATAATATACATATATATATATACACCAAAAGGATCTCAAATTAGTTTATGTTAAAAAAATATGAGAAAATAATCACAATATGATTAATGCTTTATTTTAGTTTGTAAATATATTTTCATTTTATTGAAATGGTCCTTATGTATAATAAAAGGTGCTTATCTTGGTTCTTAATATATTTGACCTGATTCAAATTGTTCTTAATGTATACAAAAGATGTTTACTCTGCTCATTTAGAGTAAACCTAATAGATTTATAAAATTAAATTAAAAAGTGTTAAATTTAATTGTAAACCTCATGTGACTAACAAAATTCACCATTGTTGTCTTGTTTCTTAACTCTAAAGAAAAACTTCATGGAATTTGACATCATTGTCTCTACTTTTCGAATAAAATTTACTATTTTCTCTTGCTTAAAATTTACGTATGACATTTATAAGTAAGATATAATTTTGATTTATTTTAATTTTAAGCTAGAAGAGGTCCAAGACTAATAAACATTCATTGTGAAGTAGTGTTATTTTTTTTATTATAAACTTGTTACACAAAAGTGTGAAATGAGGTTTTGATGATTTCAAATGGATTTCAAAATAAGATTTATTTTTGAGAAAAAAAAAAAAACTAATTAGTCATCTGAATTTTGATCCTTTTGTATGTACTAGTACTACTAAACATAAAACATGTTTAGGTTAAACTGAATCTACAAAACTAACATAAATTAGAGTAAAAAATAAGGAAACTATTTAATAGAAGTTGAAAAAGTTAAACCTTTTATTAATGAGTTAGTAAAGAACACACAACTAATTTTACAAAATACATACTCCCTTCCGTTTAAAAATGATTTTCAGTAAAATTTATATCTTTGCTTCCTCGCCCTGTCTTTTCCCCTTTTCACTGAACAAACCAATTCACAGTTTTGTCCAACAATCTTAGTGGAACTAGTCATTGCACAAATACATAAAGTAAATGATGCTTTCTACATATTAGACCTGAATGAGAAACTTCTTATTCTTAAAATCTTGAAAGTTAATTAAATTTTTATTTTTATTAAATTAAAAAGTACATATTTAAATTTTCAATTAATATTATACTTTTTTTGGAGTGGTTGAAATTATTAATTGTTTTTTTTTCTAACCTTACAAAAATATTGTTATTATCTTTTTTTTCTAATTCTGTAAAACTATACGTAATATAATACGTAAAATATAAAATAATAATTTATAAACGTAAAATAAAACATAACATTTATTATATAAATATAAAAATTAAAATTCTTAAATGAAATTTAACCAAACTTATGAGATATGTCAATTAATTAATAAGAGATTTATTGGTAAATATGTATATATGAAAGAGAATTTTTAGTCTTGAGAAAAATAATTTTTTGTTTTTGCTTCTATTTTTTTTTAAGCAGAATTTTTTAGCTTTTTTTCCAATAATAGAAAAACTGTTTCTACTTCTATTTAAAAACACTTTTATTGATTTGCCAAAAACGAAATTTTTCAACAAAGTTTTTTTCCTCAAAATAAGTGTTTTTGGCCTCCCATTGCTAAAAAAATCTCCATTGATATCAACATTAAATTAATGTACTTTAGGACATGTCAATTGAGTGTTAATACTTCCTCCGTCCACTATTGTTTGTCAGGATAAGATCATGCACAACCCTTAAGAAAAATTTAATATAAGGTACAATTTGACTAATATAACCCTACTATCAATCATTATGAAAATTGGTCTTCATTAATGAACTATTGAATTAAAGAATACCAAAAGTCTTCATTGTATTTTTACCGTGCAATTTTACATTTAATACTATTGTTTGTTAGGAGTATTAAATGTATAAAGAATAAAGCAATCAAAAGTGAACTAAAGAATACTTAATTATTAAGGGCAGAATTGGAAAAAAGTGACTAATTATTTCTTGATTGTTCAAATTGATAATTAATTTTGGACAACTATTTTTAGTATACCTGATAAATAATAGTAGACAGAGGGAGTATGATTTTACCATAAATAACTAAGCCAGTTTGATTTGTGAAAAATCTATAACAATCCAATTTGAATTAAATAACATATTTTACTTTTTCTTAATTTAACTAAATACTTTCTAGAAACTAAATTACTTTAGAAAATTACTCGTAATTAGAAAAACCTTTCACTTTCTTGGTACAATCCTCAAAAAGAAAGTTAATTAAATTATTAGTAAACAAATATAAATGAAAAGACACATCTCCTCACTTAAGGCGGTAAGAAGTTATGTGATTTGAATCAATAAAATACAGACAAATGAAAAAAAAAAAAACTTATTTTTTTCGTTTAAAACGTGATGAATTATACGTAAATAAGTTAAAAATTACTATAAAAAAAAAACATGAAAAATATGTCTTTTCGTTTAAGATGGTACTAATAAGCTATACAATAAATTTTAGAAAAAAAAAAATTTATAAAAAAATAGGTTCTTCGTGATGGTTGATATGAAACTATTATGAAAAATATGTAATTAGTATGGTAAAATAAAATAAGGCATGAAAACTAATTAACACATATGTTATTAGTTTTGTCAAGAGACATGGTCCCTTGACCATTGGTAAATTCATACAAGACAACATGTTAACTGCGAATTGAGTGCTAATATAATTATTACAATAAGTAATTAAGTTGATCTGACTAGTGAAAAATATATAACATCCAATTTGAATTAAACAACATAATTTACTATTTTTTCTTAATTTAACCAAATTACTTTAGGATATTACTTATAATTAGAAAAAAAAAATACTCAACTTTTACTTTCCATGAACAACCCTTAAAAATAAAGTTAATTAAATCAATAGAAAACAAATATAAATGAAAAAACACGTCACTTCATTTAAGACATCAAGCAGTTATATGATTTAAACTAATAGAAAATAGACAAATGAAAAGACGTGTTTTCTCGTTTAAAATAATGAATTGATAATAAATTATATGAAGATAAATTTTAAAAAATTATAATGCAAAAAAGTCAAATAAAAGATGTGTAGTCATTAAAAATGCATCTTTTCATTTAAGACGATGATAAATTATATACAAATAAATTTAAAAAATTACCCCAGTACCAAAAAATTATATGAAAATACACAATTTTCATTAGCTTATACACAAATAAATTAGAAACTAATTATGAAAAAAGTAAGTTATTCGCAATAAGTGACATGAACTGTTATGGAAAAAAATAATTAATATGATAAAAATAAAACAGGACATGGAAACTAATTAATTTTTTTTAACTAAATTAAATATTAGAGTAAAAATTAATGAATATTTTAGAATAAATAGTTAAAATAGTTTGTCTCTATAAAATAATCTTAATATTAAAAGTACATTAATAGTTGTCCTTTTTCATAATTTAACTCAAAGATCAACCAAACACAATTTGTTTATAACAAACACTTTTCAGATGAATCAGCCAAACACAAATTGTTTTTTTGAAAACACTTTTTTGAAAAGTCATTTAAAAAAAAATGCTTCTAAAAATAAGTCATTTTTAGGAGCAACACCAAACATATTATTATTTATTAACAAAATCTCATCAAAATAGAAGAAAACACATTTTTAATTTACATAAAGCATATACGATACAACTTAATTAGAAGTCCTAATTAGTTTTTTTTTTTTGTGAGGGTTAATTTTAGAGTTAGAATAATTAAATTGACTTTTCTTTTGTGAGAGTTAAGTTAGGGTTAGGGTAATCAAATTGACATATGTGCATGTTTACACATGTAACTTGTATAGGGTCTAATATCTATATCAACACACATGGACTAATTTTTCAAGATATACGTCAGACATATAACACATTTCTTTGAAAAGTGAACTACTTAACAGTGAAATTGATAAGCAAAAATAAATGATATTCACAAACGAAACATCAATACTGAAAATACAATAACGAAATAGTTGATTTATAATTCACTCAATGCTCCTGATTCTGAACTGCATTTTAACAATAGTACAATCAAATTTTTTTTTAAAAAATATGCTCATGCTCTATTTTTAGACCACTAATTCTATTGAGACATGCTACATAAACAAAGCTTCAAATGATTCAGAATCATTGGCAACAATCTTCTTTCTGGTTCCTTCCAATTTCTCCTTCAACATTAACAGTTGATTCAAATTTTGACATCCTTCTACATCTATATGCTCCACCCAACCACGGAGACCATTCCCCTTTGGGGTCGATGATGATTTTGACCCCCAAGATTCGCCAGAAACATCGTAAGAGGAATGAGGAGAATTCATCACTGATGTTGATATTTCTGAGCGATTACAGCTAGAAAAATGCTTCTTTATAACAGAGTTAACATCTCCGTAAGTATAAGAAATGTTAGAAGGTGAAAAAACAACGGAGGTAACACGAGAACTTGTCAAGGATTCAAGTTCTTCAGCTTTTCTGAAAAGTCCTTTCTTTCTTTTCGAAAATGTCACCATTCTAACCAATTTTTTTGTGATTTCTCAATTTCTATCTTCTTCTTCCCTGTTCCCATTCTGCTTAAATTCCTTGTTCTTCAAGAAGTAAGATTTGTTTTGAAATTTGGGATACTTTTAAGGTTTGGTGGAAATGTTAATTTATAGGGAGAGATTGAAAATCAAATATCTATTGAAATTTTTTCTTTTCTATATTTTGTTTCAAAAAATTTGTGGGCATATATGGAATGTAATTTAATTCTTTAGAAGGAAATCTTGACTGATCATTTATTTTGTGTCAAAGTTTGACTTGTGAATTGTGATTATATAATAATTGAAATTTGGAAGTAAGCAACATACAAAAAGGATCTCAAATTAGTTTATGCTTTAAAAATATGAGAAAATATGGATAATAAGTTATTTTGGTTTATAAATATATTTCATTTTATTGAAATGGTCCTTATGAGTAATAAAAGGTGTTTATTTTGGTTTCTTAATATATTTCACCTGATTCAAATTGTTCTTAATGTATAACAAAAGATGTTCATTCTGGTCCTTTAGCCTAAACCTAATATATTTATAAAATAAAATTAAAAAGTGTTAAAATTTAATTGTAAACCCCATGTAACTAACAAAATTCACCATTGTTGTCTTGTTAATTAACTCCAAAGAAAAATTTCATTAAATCTAACATCATTGTCTCTACTTTTCGAATAAAATTTATTGTTTTATCTTGCTTAAAATTTACTTATGACATTTATAAGTAAGATCTATTTTTTGTTTATTTAAGTTTTAAGCTAGAAGAGGTCCAAGACCAATAAACATTCATTGTGAAGTAGTGGTTTTTTTTTTGTTATAAACTTGTTACACAAAAGTGTGAAATGAGGTTTTAACGACTATAGATGTATTTCAAATAAGATTTATTTTTTGAGACAATTAGAATAATATAATTAGTCATTTAAATTTTGATCCTATTTATATATAGGGAGTCTCTAACTTGAAAGTTGGATTGCGATTTTACCCCTATAATAAATTAAAATGTAATTAACTTTTTAATAAAATATAAATATTTAATATTAAAAAAGTCAAGATCTAATTAAATGTACAATTTACAATAAAGAGTGTGGTTAGGTGGGAATTCGGATCATATTAATGATGAATCATAGAATTTATATATACAACCTTTTCAAATCCTAACTTTATTAGAGGCTAAAGATATACGGTAAAATCTCTCTAAATTAATATTCGATTAATTAATAATTTCTCTAAGATAATTATTTTCTCTGGTCCCGACTTGGCCAAGGGAAAAAGTCATTCATTTTGATAAGATAATAAAAGATAATATATTTTCAGAAGACCCCTACATAAATATATGATCCCATTAATATTATAATTAATAATTCTTTAAAAGATATATTTAAGAAAATTTAAAGAAATATGATTCTATTTTGTTCTGTTTTTTGTAAAATTTAAATCTAGTTGAAGTTCATCTCTAACTTTTCTTATTGCATCCAAAAGTTTCGGCGTTGTCTTTTCTAATTGCACCATAAAATTTTGAAGAGTACTAGATGCAAGTGTTTTTACGCGTAACTGGTTCCAAAAGTATTGTATCATCTTCAACTTTATCATCAACATTGTTTTTCCAATGATATCCATAATTTGTTCTAAGCTTTGGACCTCTGAACATGTATCATTTTCACCTATCTAATAAGTTATTAACGTCTATTTTATTGTAGTAACCGATATCCTTAATCATGACCTCAAGTTCATGAACGACGTTTTCACAAGTGGATTCTTTCAAATTCTTTGAGATTTCATCCTTGAACAATTTTTTCGGTGTCGACACACTCTTTAAATTAATAAATATTAATTTATCAATTAAATAATATTTCTATAAAATAATAATATTTAATGGTCCCACCTATATTAATTTAGAGAGGTTTTACTGTATGTAACTAATATTTAGGCATAATACATAAACATGATCATTAACTTGTCTACAACGGCCAAACTATGCCCTCCAACTTTGAGTGTGCACAAGTATGCACTTAAACTTGTATAAAATTAAACAATTAGACACATGTGTCCTACATGGCGTAAGACACATAGGATGCCATGTAGGTTACAAAATTGCCATGTAGGACGATTGTGTCCATTTGTTCAATTTTATACAAGTTTAAGTATTTACTTGTGCACATCCAAAGTTAAAGGTCATAGTTATCAGTTGACGCCAAGTTAAGGGTAATATTTATGTATTAACTTCTCATATTTCATCTTCCATATATATAACTGGAACTTTTTTAATTTCTCCATTAACCATTAATTTAGTCAACTTATATTTTTTAATACAAAAATTGCAGACTTCAAAAAGTTGTATCAAATAATAAAATAAAGACTAATTTATAATTATTAGATATATAGAAAGGAATTCCAAAAATCATCAAAACTGAACTATATAAAGGTTGAGAATGGTTTTCATTTCCTAAAAATGCTTTCGTAAGGTAGAAAATTTTCATTTTCGTAGTTTTTCTCCTTTGTTTTTATTTATGATTTCCTTTCTTTTCTAACAATTTTTTTTTGCATGATACGTTTTTCTCTTTATCTGTTTCTTTTGTGTTTTAAAATATGTATACTCTCTCACCATATGATGTTATATATATATATAGGGGTGTTTGTGGTTCGGTTATTGGTTGAAACCAAAACCAAACCAATCTAGTCAATTTTTAAATTTCTAATCCCAAATCAAACCAAACGAAAATAATAACCGTCGGTTTGGTTATTGTCGGTTTGGTTCGGTTTGGTTTAGTTTTTCTGGTTTTCTCGATTTAAAAGTAATAAAAAAAAATTAAGGACATACGTACCTTGATAAACACAAACACCTACTACATGAACAATCCCCAGAAAACTATTGTCGGTTCAATGAAGCAATTAAGCAATACTAGAGTTATTATTACACGAACAAAGTGATTCAATTAAGAGAAAATGTGACTATCTTATGTGAGGCAGGATAGGTAAAGACTAAAGTAATGAATTTTGATGGAATTGAACTTAGGATTGTAATAGTTGGGCTAAAATTTAAGTGTTGAACTTGAGAAAATGGTAAAGTTAAAGACTTAAGTTAATTAAAATTTAACAAAAATATTTATATTTTTTATGATTAATATATAGATAATTATAAAATTTATATATTTAATTTGTCGGTTCGGTTTGGTTATTTTTGCAATTTTTTTTTAGTAAAATCAAAATCAAATCAAATAGTATCGGTTTTCAAAATTTAAAACCAAATCTAACCAAACAAAACCAAATATCGGTTTTTTTAATCAGTTTGATGCGAATTGCGGTTCGATTTGATTTTTTAACTATAATCATGAACAACCCTATATATATAGTTTTTCCTATCTACTACAATACCATTAATTATTTTTTCTTGAATTCTTTCCTTCTCTAAATTAATTGTTCTTTAATTTTGTGTGAATCTTTACTATTTGTCTTTAACGTGTTGTTATAGGTAATGATTTTAATTGGATATGTAGGGATGAAAAGCAGTGTGGGCAGTATAGAATACTTGCGGGGGAAATCCACAAAGATTTTTACTCGTTCCACTGCACCCTGCATTAGCTTAAACCCACACTTGCATCGCCCGATAGTTATCCTATGGATAGTTCTTTTTTGTTTGCCTTTCTATATATTAGTCTTTACTTGGCATGCATACCGTTTTTATTCTTTGTATGATTAGTTTGAGTTTGTAAATTTTTTAAAAATTTTTATGTTACACATTATTGACATACCATTAATTAGTTGCTATATTGACATACGGTTGTGTATATATAGATAAACATACATTTAGTATAATGTACAAATTTAAAAAGTGGTAAGGGATAAACGTGCAACACACATTCCCAGAGACTAGTCTATTACTAAACACAAAACATGTTTATGTTTGTGAAAATGAATACTTTTGGTCCAGGTTAAACTGAATTTACAAAACTAACATATCTAGAGTAAAAAATAAAGGAACTATTTAAGTGAAGTTGAAAAAGTTAAACCATTTGTTCTTCACGAAAAGCCTTCTGTTCTCACTCGATAAAAAATCAGCCTTCTGTATTTGAGTACTAAGTTCCGTACAACCTAATATCCATATCAACATATGTGGACTAATTTTTCAGGATATATGTTAGACATATACACATTTCTTTAAAAAGTGAACTACGTTAAAAGTGCAATTGGTTAATGAAAACAAATGATATTCACAAAAGAAACATTAATTTTGAAAATATGATAACCGAATAGTTGATTCATAACATTCGTTCATATGATAAATCTAAATAATTAAAACATAGAAAAAACTTCTAATAATCTGTTTCTATTAATACATTCTGAAATCTGAACTGCATTAATAATATTACAATTGGAATTATTTTTTTTAAAATAATAAATATGCTCTTGCTTTGTCTTTAGACCATCTATTCTATTGAAACATGCTAGACAAAAAAGGCTTGAAATGATTCAGAATCTTTGGAAACAATCTTCTTTATGGTTCCTTCCAATTGCTCCTTCAACATTAACAGTTGATTCATATTCTGACATCCTTCTACATCTATATCCTCCACCCAACCGCGGAGACCATTTCCCTTCGAGGTTGATGATGATTTTGACCCCGAAGATTCGCCAGAAACATCAGATGATTATGTGCGAATACAACTGGAAAAATGCCTCTTTATAACAGAGTTAACATCTCCATAAGTATAAGGTCTTTCAGAAGGTGAAAAAATAACAGAGGTAACACGAGAACTTGTCAAGAATTCACGTTCTTTGGCTTTTCTGAAAAGTCCTTTACTTCTTTTCGAAAATGTCACCATTCTAGCCATTTTCTTTGTGATTTTCTCGATCTCTATCTTCCTTTTCCCTGATCCCATTCTCCTTAATTCCTTGTTCTTCAAGAAGTAAGATTTGTTTAAAATTTAGGATGTATCTGAGGTTTGGTGGAAATGTTAATTTATAGGGAGAGATTGAAAATCAAATATCTATTGAAATTATTTATTTTCTATATTTGGTTTCCGAAATTATGTGGGCATATATATGGAATGTAATTTAACTCTTTAGAAGAAAATCTTGATCTATCATTTATTTTATGTCCAAGTTTGACTTGTGAATTGTGATTATATAGTAATTGAAATTTGAAAGTAATCAATATACCAAAAGGATCTCGAATTAGTTTATGTTAAAAAAATATGAGTAATGCTTTATTTTGGTCTATAATGTATTTTATTTTACTGAAAACTGGTCCTTAATGTATAATAAAATGTGTTTACTTTAGTTCTTAATATACTTCACCCGATCCAAATTGTTCTTAATGTATAACAAAAGATTTTCATTCTGGTCCTTTAGTCTAAACATAATAATTTATAAAATAAAATTAAAAAGTGTAAGTTTAGATATAAAC
The DNA here is from genome assembly GCA_036250505.1 of Solanum acaule. Classification (NCBI taxonomy): domain Eukaryota; kingdom Viridiplantae; phylum Streptophyta; class Magnoliopsida; order Solanales; family Solanaceae; genus Solanum; species Solanum acaule. The sequence continues at coordinate 1,088 of JAJOOR010004906.1, read as the reverse complement.
CCCATATGATTAACAAAATCCACCATTGTGATCTTGTTTATTAACTCCAAAGAAAAACTTCATGAAACCTAACATCATTATCTCTACTTTTCCAATAAAATTTACTATCTTCTCTTGATTAAAATTTACGTATGACATTTATAAGTAAAATATAATTTTGATTTATTTTAATTTTAAGCTAGAAAAGGTCCAATACTAATAATCATTCATTGTGAAGTAGTGTTATATTTTGGTAATAAACTTGTTACACAAAAGTGACATGAGGTTTTAATGACTTCAAATGGATTTCAAAATAAGATTTATTTTTGAGAAAAAAATAACTAATTAGTCATCTGAATTATGATCCTTTTTTATGTACTACTAAACATAAAACATGTTTATTTTTGTGAAAATTAATACTTTTGGTCCAAGTTAAACTGAATCTACAAAACTAACATATCTAGAATAAAAAAAAGGCGAAATGGTCTGATGGACCCTTCTACTTATATGTGTTTGTATTCTGGACCCTTCTACTTGACTATTTGTCAACTGAACCTTTAAACTCAATGAAACTCTATGTTTTAAGTCCTTCTGACCGTTGACCAAGCTTATGTGGCAACTTAATGATTGAGTTGGCACAAATGTGTGATGTCACGCATAGGAGGAGCGTGAAAGATCAAATTTTAGACTAAAAAAAAAAAATTCTTTTTAAAAATAGAATAAAAAGATCAAAATAAGAAAATTAACTCTTTTTTTTCAGTTCTTTCTTCTTATCACCCCTAGAGTCGTCAATATGGGCTAGGCCCGTTGGGCCGGCCTAGCCTAACCCGTGATTTGATAGGGTTGGGCTATGATTTTTGGAGCCCATTTAAGAAAAAGGCTTTTTAGCCTGGCCTGAATAAGCCTGTCAATTTGTGGGGCTTGAGAAATATGGATAGGGCCGGCCCGTGGGCCAAATAAAATTAATTAAAAAATAAAAATTAAAATAGACTATTAAAAACAACAGGAGTTTACACTCAAAATATGTTTAAGGTTTGAAATATTACAATTTAAATACAAATTATGTTTATAAAATATGTACTACATAAAATAAAGTTCCTAAATTTCTA
>JAJOOR010004905.1:0-38242 GCA_036250505.1 Solanum acaule | reverse complement strand
AGTGACTCATGACGAAGAATAAATTTCTGAGAGAAAATGTATAATACATTTTAGAAGAATTTCACATCGAAACAGTCAATTTTCTACCTAGTTATGTTAATTTCTTGCAACAATAAGTTGAGATTCAATAAAGTCTTCCAAATACTTTAATGAAACAAGAAAAACTCATGAACTTTGCATTTTCCATAAATTTCATGTGGATCCCATTTACAACTTCCTATAAAGTCGGCTGCTTTTTAATAATTTTTATTATCATAAGTAATCATCATTCAAATTTCAATTACAACTAAATTCTCTTCCTTAAAGAGAAAAATTTATGAATGGTCCAAATCATAATTAAAGTTGCACATGTACAATTAAGCTAATCATGGCTTGTTAGTGCCTTAACATAGTTCATTATCATATTATATCAGTGACATGTTGACCCCATTTCTTACTTTAATTGCATTTCCAATCATCAAATAATTATAGCACTTTTTGTTAACAAAGTTTTGGAACTCGAGAGGCTTATAGTATTTTTTGGATATATATATATATATATATTATCAAACTTTTAGGAAAACTAAGTTTTTTTAGTAATAACAAAAGTTGTTTTCTTATGGTGGAAAAAAGTTATAAGTAATTTTCTATAAATGAATTTATGAAATCTTGGTTAAGCACAAATTGATGCTCTAATATTACATAAGTATTTTTAAAAATAATTAATCAAACACAAACTGCTACTCTTCAAAAACACTTCAGATAATTTATTTTTTTCACAAAATAAGTGGATTTTGAAAGTTTGACTAAGCAAATAGTTATATAGGTTGTTAGGTTTAAATCCGAACAAACATAAAAAACATACTCAATATATACCAGCAAAAGTTGTGGTGAAATGGTAAAAGTTCATCATTTTTAACCAGCGATCTTGGGTTCAAGTCATGATATGTAGTTGCTTATAATAGGAAGCATTTATCCAAAAATAGGTCTTGTCGGCGCGAATTCAAATTAATCATATCCAAAGCGGATACCAAATATCGAACAAAAATTATTTGATAGCTATATTGTTGTGACATAATACGGATCGAACAAAAACAAACAATCACACACACATATATGATTTCGTCGTGCTAGCCAAATTTTCTATGGACAAAATTTATCAGATAGCTATATTGATGTGACATAATACGGCCCAATAAAATTAATTGAGATATGCTTAAACGGACCCAAACACCACCGTCACCAAAAAGAAAAAAAGGAGATATATGTGGGGGTGGGGGTGGGGGGTGGGGGTTGTCATTTGAAAGCACAATAATGTGCGTATCTAACGGATGAAATATTAAAAATAAGATTTTCCGACGAGAATTCAAATTAGTCATATCCAAAACGGATATCAAATATCGAACAGAAAACAAAAAACATATATATGATTTCTTTTGGCTAGCTAAGCTTTTTTTGACCAAATTATCTAATATCTATATTGATGTAAGATAATACACGCCTAACAATATTAATTGAGATATGCTCAAATTGACCCGAACACCATCGTCAGCAAAAGGAGAAAAAAAAGTATTATATATGTGGGGGGTTTGTCATTTTAAAGCGCAACAATGTGCGTATCTAACGGATAAAATATTAAAAATAGTACTTGAAAATGTACCTAAGAGAAAAAGGTAAAGGAAAAAAAAAGCTATGACCAAAATTGAATATTGAGAAGACTTTCACCAAACACATGTGATTTTTGCATGAAATAAATGGAAATGTCTCTTCTTTTTAGTACAATTTTGTGGCTAGAGAAAATATCATTTACTAATTATTATTTGTGCATGAAATTAATTAATTTCTTAAGATGACAACTATCTCTTAGTAGTAGTTGATGATTGGATATATTATCAATAATGGAGTAGTTGAAAGTTTAATTTATAGCTTGAACATATATCGAAGAGTCTTTAGTTCTAGGATTATCGTTCAAACAATTTGAATTGAATATGAAAGTTTAATTTATGTAACATGAATATAGAGTTATTGTTCAAATAATTTGAATTGAATATGAAAGTTTAATTTATTTAACATGAATATATATTGAAGAGTTAATTCTTGTAATATAAATAATGGAGCAAGAACAACGATCGTATACTTTATAGTACAGCGGAGTTGTTGATCTTACTATCAAAAGAAACAACCCAAAGTCTATTTCGAATCATTAGAAAACAAAGTGGGTTTCCACAAACTAGATGCATTTTTCGTTTCTTTAAAGTGTAGGAAGAAATCTATTTTATGCTTATTCTTTCTCTATTGAAAGATGGATTTATAGGCAGAAGAGAGAATACCGTTGTTCTTTAATTGTTGCACTTGTCTCTGGCGTGCGCAGTTTATTGAATAGGTATTTTAAATCCTCTAGAAAACCTCCTCCTATCTTATCTTATCTAAATGAGTCAGATCAGTCCACATGAACGGCCCACGGCCCAAACTAACTATCTAACAATCCTTCTGCTAGGGTGAGTGTTTTGACAATTTGGATTAGATGTAAAAGTCTTTATTTCGATTCAATTTAAATAAGTTCGAATTGAATTTTTTTAATATCCTATATAAATTTTTTGACTTCATCATTAATTATGCAATTATTGTTTTGCGGTAATCATATATTATAATAATGTATGAATTGTTATACGATTATTATATAAAGACTATCTATTTTGAGGGTTTCTTTTATGTATTTAAATACTCTTGATTATTCATATATGTTAATACATTTCACATTCTACCCCAAATTTATAGCAATTTAAGTTAATTGCTTGATTTGATATACTAAATACATAAAAAAAAATCATGAGAATTCAAAGAGTCTTCCATGCAAATTAAGTGATATATATTATTTTTACTTTGATTTATTTAGAATTAAATTATTTATTTTGATGCAAATATCATATGCGTAAGAATATTTTTCATGAAAACATGAAATATTAATTAGTTTTCACTATACAAAACAACTTATGTAACAATACATCTCATATATTTATCGACTTGATATAAATACTCAATAATTAACCTTCTTTTTTTTTCATAATAAAAGGAGACATTAGTAATTCCCACTCAATATCTTTTTTACCCTCAATATTATATTCTCCTTCACTATTTATAATTATTAAAATTAAATTATTTGTTTTGATGTAAATATTATATCGGCAAAAATATTTTTCATGAAAACATATTTTAATTAGCTTTCACTATACGAAACAATTTATATAACAATACATCTCATATATTTATCGACTTGATATATTATATTCTTTTTCACTATTTATGTATCTTTTTACCCTCAATATTATATTCTTTTTCACTATTTAAGTGTTATAAAAAAAGACAACCAAAAAACAAAGTGTTATAGGATTAGGTTTCATGTCTCTCCAGTTGAAATATCTTAGTTTAGTAGTCCCATTTCAAAATAACATAACATAAAACATGTGTTTTATTTTGAAAGAAATAAACAATTTATTTCCCAAAACCAAACAAAACATATTTTACATCAACAAAAAATAAGGAAGTTAGTTTTTTTTTTAAATAAAATAAAATAATATATATATATATATATATAAAATAAATCAAATAACAGAATTGTTTTCCAAAAACTCAATAGTATAAAAAGAATAGGAATTAGCGGTGAACAAAATTGCTAATCCTATTTAATAATTAATTATCGGAAAAAATGTTAGCTATAGACTATTTTAGCAATAGTTTAACGACAATTTTCTTTGTTAGTTTCTTCTCTTTCTTTTTTTAATTAAAAAGACTAATCCAAACACAATTTATCTCAAAAATAATTTTAGAAAAATCTCAATTTCTTAGAAACTAAACCAAAACAAAATCCACTTACCATATTATTCTTTTTTATTGTTATTCATTTGATACTTCCTCTTCTTAATCTCTCCTATTTAATAGTGCTCATACCATTTTACATGTAAGATATAACTCAGTTGGCGAGTTATCCATATCTTCATCCTGATGACAGAGTTCCAATTTTATTGTATCCCTTATCCACCTAACAATAAATAATAGAGTATATATTTTACAACAATCTTTATTTCCAATTTTGCCTTTAGGAGCTATTTATGGGTTACCATCCATGTGGAAACATAAAAGGAAATTGCTTCTTATCTTAAAATATAGTATATATTATTTTGGAATTGATAGTTAATGGGTAGTATGTTTTTTTTTTTTTGGTTATTTTTAAATTTGGCTTCCCTACAATGAAATTTATATAATTGATAGTTGCAAATACATGCAATAGATTTAATTATCTAGAGAATAATGATAGTATTTTGTATTTGAATCAACAATTGATCGCTCTTTCAAAGTAATGATTAATGAAGAAGAGAGATCATAACGTATTATTAATTAAAAGACTCTACGACGTAACATAGAGAAATAAATTTACTCATTTCGTATGTCACTAAATTAATTTTTTCTTTTTTGGAAATTAATATTTAAGTTGATCTTAACATTTTTAGTCTGGTGGCTAAAAAAATCACCCATTTAACATGATTATTTGTAGACTTTATTGGGTTGTTATGCAGTATAAAACTTCATAATCAAATATATTTAATGTGTTTTGGATGAAAATTATTTACTTCAATAATCAAATTCCTCCTCCATTTTTAAACCATAATTAAAGCTTCATATTTACAAAAGGAAAAAAAAAGCAGATACTTAGCTTAAGTAATTAATAATATGTAGCTTTTGCAGGTTAGAAATTTTTTGCTATTGAGTCAAGGTGACTTCTAAAGAAGACTAATCAACTACCACTATCCAATTATTTTTCATAAGAAAAATGACAAAGCACTCACAATTCCCACTTGATGTGGACTTCACACTCTTTACCCACCTAATTTAGTTGTTCCCAAATTTATTCTAAATTAAATTTCAATTTAAGTTTACTCGAAGATAGTATGGGGTTGTTTGATACGGTGTATAAGAATAATGTCGAGCAGAGATGAAGCTACTCTTGTTCGAGGGGTTCAAGCAACACTTCTTCGCTGAAAATTACATTGTATATATAGATCAAATTTTAATTCAATAAATATGTATGTACAAGTGTTGACATATCTTGACACAACTTAAAGATTTAGCGCAGTGATTAAAGGTTTCAAAAATTCCCTAAGGTTGTGTTTTCCGCCACTGCGGCTACTAGCAGCATAATAGCACTCTTTGACTACAATTATTTTTTTCTTGTTTTAAACAACTAAAATGACACGCACTTTACTCATTATAATGTATCGCGTCAATTTATAATGTAACTATCTTCTGCTTTCATTTGTAAAAAGAAATCATTGGCTTTCTTGTGTGTTTACTTTACATATTGACGCCTCTTAATGAAAAAAGTGGCTTTGCCATTAGTGTTGAGTATGGTGTATTAGTAATGCTAATATTAGTAATATTGTTATTGGTTATGCAAATATTATTTCTTATATAGTGTTTCGTTTTGTGTATTAAAAATAGCATGCATGTGATACATAATTTCTAAGAAAAAATTGTTAAGAAATATACTTCCACAAATACAGTGGAAAAGACGTGAAATTTTTTTTAGGAACAAATGTGTTTTTTACTAGTTAATTTATGTATTAAAATCCCTGGTGTTGCTAATACCATAATTCTCATGTATTAATTATTCCTAAGTTGAAAAATATGCCGAATAAAATATTAATAATATACAAAACTTACACATACATTATATTTTCTAATACATCCTACCGAATGAATGTCCTACTCATGTTAGGGAGTAAGGTAATTTGGCTTAGTCTTTCTCTATGATTAGATTATTATTATTTTTATACAAATTATTGAAATATAAAGGGTCAATTTGAATTGGGCTTTGTTCTCTATCTATGTGTGGACTCCTTCATGAAGGAGCCCATTTTCTCATAAGTACCTGTTTAAATGGGGATATTTACACAAATAGCCCATCAAGATCACTATTTATTAATAGTCTATATACATATATAAATTATATAACCCATTTTAATCTCAACTGTCACCGGTTCACAATCTGTTACATAATGTTCGTTTTATCTCACTTTATATGTCTTTTTGTTTGATTGAGCGTGAAGTTTAAGAAAGCAACAAATACTTTAAAAATTTATAATCTTAAACTTAAATTGATTATAATGAATCAAAATGAGAGATATTAGAATTGAAAGGTTACTAAATATAAAATATAAAAGATGACATTTTCTTTAATAGATTAAAAAGACAACAAAAAAACACCCATTTTATGTTCTCTTTCATGCAGACACTTTATTTTTCACTCAAAACACATAAAATGTTACAATTGTAAAAAAAATAAATAGAATGACAATCCCACATCCAAGAAAAAACCAAAAAGAAATTACAACAATTCATCATAATAAAATAAAAAATTAAAGAAACAAAGATCCAAAAGTCACCCCCAAAAAATGTCACAAAAAAAAAAAAAAAAAAACTTAACAATTATACATCTACATCACAAGGAAATGACTTGGAATTTTTTCTTGAATTAGAAAAATTCACCCTTGGAGTGCACAAAATCTTCAACTTCCTATGATTTGATTTCCATGCACCAACTTTAAACCTTATTTTTGCCCTAATTTTCACCTCAACTTCCACATCTCCCCCTGACCTTTGTGTCTTAAAATCACGTGCAATATCTCCGTAAAGCGCCACGTCATTTGTCGGAAGTGACACATTCAGATGTGTCACATTCCGACGAGGCTGATAAAATGGCTCAACGACATTATTGAACGCGATTGGTTGCGAGTTAAAAAAGAGTTTCACTTCAATGATGTCATAATATACTGAGATTCTTTTGTTTGGATTATAGGCTCTTAGTGTAAAATTGAAATTGGCATTTAAATGGTTGTTACTGGTTAAATTGTAGTCATGGATTGAAGAATTTTCAATTGAATAGACCATTTTATGGGGTTTTAGTACTAGCCATATGATGAGCACAACTATTCCTACTATGATGAGTAGGGTTAAGAGTGAAATGGCTATGCACCTACAAAGACTAAATGGCTGACGTGGCTTGATGACACGTGGTGTCGGTGGTTGTGGGCGAGGAGGAACGACTGGTGGGGCCATAATTTAAGGATTTGTTGTTCGAGAGGATCCAATTACAAGATGGTTTATTTTTCTCTCTCTGAAAACACTAATTTTGAGAATAGTTTTTTTTTTGTCGGGTTTTATAACTTGACAATGATGATGAAAGAGTTTTTATAGGGAAAGAAGGAGAGGAGCGACCGAAAGCATATTGAGGACTGTTGTAGTTGGGGAGGGGATATATTGAACTATAGAGATATGAGATATTGACTCTTTATTTTTAAGAATGGATTATTTTGTAGGATTTAGTTTTGGTGTTGGTGTACTTATTGTTAGAGCAATAATGAGATAGTTTTATAGGAGGGGAAGGATAAGGTTCAAAAAATATGTTATAAAATTGATAAAGATGGATTGTTTGTGCTTTTCTTGCAAGAAACTCAAGAGATCTTATGGAGTTGTAGTTTCTATTTTAACTATAATAACAATATAATGAAGGATGCTTTTATAAAAAATAATAATAAAGTTTTATTGTATGGTAATGATTGCATGAATATTCTTATCGTGCATGAAGAGATAAAGCTAGGAAAAGAGTTTGGAGAGTTAACTTTTCGAATATGTAAGAGTTTTGCTAATAGAATTAGGAATAACTGCGAATTTGAGATTTGAAATTTATAAATATTGATTTAGAAGCAGAGTCAGAATTTTAGTTTACGAGTTCTGAACCACAATTCATTTTGTATTTAGCTTCCGCCTCTCTGAGTTCATATAACAATTTCAAATTAACTTTTTAATAATCACGTTCATACTCAAATAAAAATTATTGAGTTCACGTAAACTCGTAATTAAATCAGCCCATGATCAAGGAATCATCTTATCTTGTTTGATAATAATTGTTGGCACTTGCTTAACTAACAAGTTGTTCGAAAAACACCCTTAAAGTTGTTCGAAAAACACCCTTAAAGTTGTTCGAAAAACACCCTTAAAGTTGTTCTCTACAAACACATATTCCCTATTCTCATTTATTTGTTAATTTTGTGTATATATATGTCATTAAACATTAGTATATATTCTTAACGTAAACTTAAAATAAACTAATATATGACAATAGGTTACTCATCATTTTTACGAGATTATCAATTAATGTTTATAAAAAAAAATACATATTTTATCTAAAGTACAATTAGGTCGATGCATAGAACTTAACATTGTCGATAATTTTGTCTTCTTCCTATAAAATATAAGTAATAATCACATCATACATGATACGACAATTAATAATCATGTTTATTTGAATCAATTCTCTATTTATTATAGGTCCATTTTAGGGTTAAAATGCTTAATTATACATTATCAGGGCCATAATTAGAACTTACTAAAAATTAGGAGACCAAAATTACAACTATCCAAAAGTGTGTGATAGTGTGATGGGCCAAGTAGGCTAGTAGCCCATTTGAATTAGCAACATAAGCCCAATAATGGATCCAGTCCATGACCAACCCAAATCAATCCAAATGGATTTATTGGGTCGAGATAGTCGATTTTGGGACCATTATTTAAGTTATAATCGTAATGAATAAAAATTACGATTCTAGCTACTTCAGATTCAATTCCAGACATTCGATGTTTAAAATTATGCAACAAACTTAAGTTTGGGATGTGCTTCTGCAAATAAACTTTATACGTTTTTGTTTAAAATTTGACTTGACCAATCTCAAATTCCAGCCTTTCATGAACTACTTCTTCGAATCATTATACTTCAACTACTATAAATACGAAAAATACTATTGTATGTTTTTGTTTGATGTTTACTAGTTTTTGTCTTGCTAAAGTTGGATACATTTCTCAAAATATAAACTCTCTCTAATAAGTTTTTTTTTAAAAAATAATATTTATTAGTAGTACTTTTATGTAATATTTGTACCTTAAAATTGCTTTGATTGTGTTTAAAATTTAATAAAATAGTAATAGTAAATTTTTGGTAAAGGACAAATTGAGGCGATGGAAATAAGTGGAATATTATATTTCCTTGAGAAAAAAAAAAAAAAAGGGGACAGAAAATAAATAAGTTCAGGAAAATATGTCGATGCGTTTGCAGCATTTGACAATGTGTGTACGAGGGGAAAAGATTAAATTAAATTCAAATTCGCATAGAAAAATCTCATATTAAGATGATTAGGTATGAAATCTCATTTATTACAATAATGCATTATCGGTAAGGTTAGGGACTTTTCGAACATGAAGTTTGTTATTATGAATGAAAACATACTTGTTTTTAACAAAGACGGCTTCATATTGGTCATATAGTAATTTTAATATCTAGCTAATAACTAGATTGGTGTTTTTAACAAATTATTTGTGCAAATAACCCTGGGGCGGCTCTAATAAATCGGTGGCCTAAAGCCAAATCCGAATGGAGGCCTTGAATTTGAATATATATTTTTTTATAAAGTTTATTATTGCCAATTATTTAATCTTTTCTTGAGACATAGTATTCATAATTTGTCAAACTTCTATTACTTCTTTGCTCTTTTATGAAAAGTTTTTATTTTCTGCAAGTAATACCCGATATTTTTTTTTAAAATAATACTTATAACCTATTATTATTTTTTTTAAAACGAGGCCCCTCAAATTTTGGGGCCTAAGGCAATTGCTTTTTGTCCAAAGCTGTAGAGCCGCCCCTGAAATTACCGATCAAATTTACTTTTTTTTAATCGGTATATACATATATTATATATTGATTATACATAATTATATGTTAATACTTTCAACAATTATTTTCATCTTAGGCAATTGAATAAAATAACTATTTAAGTTAATTCCTCATAAAAATCTTCTACTGCATGTTCTTTTAAGAGATTTTTACACTATACCAAAATCCAACAAATCTCATGAAAAATAATCAAAATTCATAAAAAAAATAACCACAACTCTTTATATTTCACAAATTTAATGAAGGAATTTCAATTATCCAGTATCTTTATCGATAATAAGTGTAGTTAGACTTCTTGTTTCTACCGAATGTCCAGTACATGTTAAAAAATTTCGATTAATTTATATTTATATCATATAAAATCCATTAAGTAGAGAAGTGCTCCTTATCGAAAAATTTCTCATTCTTATAATTTGAACGAAAATCCTTTAATTAAGAACGAAAAAATTATACTATCTTATCATAATCCTGAATTATAATTTAGTTAGACTTAGAGTTTTATCGATGACAAATTTTAATTTTATTATTATATTGAATACACTTGGCAACGGTGTTTATGTTGGCACGTGGTATTACAAAATCATATAATAAAAAATAAGATTAGAAAAAATATTTTAAAAAGTGAAAAGTTATAATAAATTATGATAAAAGTTACTAAAAAGTGTGACCTAATGTGGGGAGCAATGTAGGTGGTCGCTAGAATATCCTTTGGAAGATGCCATACTTTTTTACAAACCCCATGGGGAGAAGAAAGCATATTCTAATTTTAGGTTTCCTCATATATATTAATTTAATTTTTATACATTGATAACGTAAAAAATATTTATACAAACGAGAATTACCAATAAATATCTTGAAAAATATTAATTCATAACATGATAAAAAATAATAATTAACATGTTATAATAAGTTACAATTCAGTAATACTATTTTTACACTTTCAATATATACATACGTACGGCTTTAAACAAGTCCAATAACTTTTGTTTAAACTCTAGAAAATTCATTAAAGAACACTATTAGAAAAAAAAGAAAAGAGAATTAATTAGCGACGTTTTGTAACCAAACAATAAAAGTCATCGTTGTTCCTATTTAACAATGCAACTTACTATTAAATTTTTTTTAGCTATGAGCAATTTGGCGACAAACTAGCAACAAATTTTATCGTCGACCGGATATTTCCTTCTTTTTATAACATATATATGCATAAATATTTACTCGTGAACTCAATAACTAAAACAAGTTTAAAATTTGGTGCAAATTTAGAACTCATAAAATTTAAATTTTGACTCCGTCTTTTCGTGTACCCTAACTTAAAGTCCTATATAAATACCTAAGATGCTTTGGTCCAAAACCCTACTCATTCATCAAACTATAGCTTATAACTTAAAAATAGAAGAAAAATTTAAGAATTTTCTCTAGGTCAAGTTGCTCAATATTTTCCACCATGATCCCACGGTCAGTCATGGCAGCTCAGCCTGGTGAGTTGTGGCGGTGGTTGGTGGCTCAGGTGGACGCCTTTTTCGCGGTTCATAATTAGTTGAATCTTGAAGAAAGATTAGTTTTTCATAATTAATCTTTAGAAGGGCAACTCCAATCCTTTGGCAATATTTCAAGTTTCTTTTAATCATGCAGTGTTAATTGAGGAAGGTCGATTAGTTCCTTAATTATTTTGGTTAGTCTTTTTCTAATTAGTTATTATCCTTAATTAGGTTTCTACTTTAATTTTTGTTATTAGCAAATAATCAAAGAATATATATCATCTATAGATGTCTAGTGTTATATATAGTACTATTATCATGCATTTCAAATTTTCAATATGTTGTACTTTTATCACAATGGATTTGTCGATTTCTTGTTGAATTTGGATGTTATAATTTAGTCTATGAAATGAAAGCCACTTTTTTTTTTTTTTTATATTTAGTAACTTTTTAGTTCATCTTAATTAAGATCATAAGATTTAAAGGATATTTTAATATATTATACACATTTCTAATTTAATCAATACAACGTCATTCAAAAATCATTCTTAATTACTTTATTAAAATATATACCTAGTCAAACTAATTAAACATATAAAAAATACAGAGGAAGTATTTGTCGATTAGTTTAAATGTAAAAAGTACTAAAAAGATGTATGACATGTGTAACACCAAGCAAGTCGAATGGAAAGTGATGTTTCTAGTGACAAAAGAATGAGTAACCCGTAAGAATTTGGTCTTAGATAGAGAACAAGATTGGGAAACTACTTATATCCCAGAGAGAGAAAAAGGTATTGAATACGGCCACCCTTTTTATATTACTAGGCAAATCTAGATCACTAGCTGACGCTCTTTTATTAAAAAAAAAAAAAAAAATCTCAATAGGCCACTCGTTCACTAAGTTGGATGAAGGAAACAAATTAACTATGACTACATAAAAAGTTAATTCCTATTTTATAAACCAATCTTTTAAAATATTCTTACATCATCAATAAATCAAATATAACTCTTCAGTCAATAGTCCCGATATGCATAGGATCTAAGGAATGATTACATTTCATTCGATCATACATTTTTGGGAAAAATTGTATATTATAGCAAACTATTAATTCAAATTAAATGCTATAAACATAGTTTGATTTAATTGTACCCCATAGCAAACTGTTTCTATTTCGCCTCTCTCCTGGTGAATCTCGCTCGCCACTCTCGTTCTCTCCTTCGCCTCTCTCGCTTTTTATACAAATGCAAATGTATAAAATGCGTTTGTGTTTGTATAAAGCGAGAGAAAATTGTATATATACATATATTTTCGTTCCTCTCTCCCAGATCTCGCTCACCACTCTCCCAGATCTCGCTCGCTAGTCTCGCCTCTCTCGCTTATACAAACAGAAATGTATAAATTGTGTTTCTGTTTGTATAAAGCGAGAGAAAATTATATATACACATGCATATACATATATCTTCATCCTATACACTTATAATTATACAATACAAATATTCCCCTGCCTAGTTCTCTTTTGCCTTTCTCTCTTTCTCGCTTTGTACAAACACAGATTATACAATTGATCTTTTGTATATGTATACCGAAACAGAAACATATTATATACAACTGCTTTCTTGTGTATATGTATAGCGAAATATACATATTTATGTTTGTTATGGAACGCAATTATGCAAACTATAGCTATAACATACAAATATGATTTTTGTGTTTTCTATATGTGAAAGTTGCTCTACATTTTTTGCAAGAATCAACTCATGACTAATTTAGTGAGAACAAATAATATGTATTTATTACTATATAGAGAAAGCTAGAAGCAGACACCTTATGGTCGATCGATATGTCTTCTTCTAGCTGAGAGTATTTATGTAATTTTCATATTTTATTTATTTTATTTTATTATATTTTGAAAATTAATTAAAATTTTCTATAAATCACTATAATCAATAATTTTAAATATTTAAATGCCCTAGAGTTTTGGCCTAAACATATTTTAACAACTCCAAATAGTGTGACTTGTTATACGTTGTTGAACGTGTTTACTTGAATTGAGATGCATTATGCATTATGCATTAGCATTACTTTCTAAGAGCAATGTGTTTGTCAATTTTACCCTATAGTGAACTTTTTTGCAAGAAAAATTATGTCTTATGTTTACAGTCACAAGGTTAAATTACTAGGTTTGGTTAAAGTTATCGAGGTTGCAAAGACAATTCAGTTCTTCGAGGAGATTGTTAAGAAGGATCTCAATTCGGACTCCTTTAATTAGCAGTTGTGTTTAAATATGAATACAAATGAATTTTGTGTTTGACCATAAATACACTTCGAATTTAATAATTGAGCATTGTAAGATTGAAAATGTTAATCCACCATTTAACAATATTCCTTATATGGAGTAGTACAAAGTCTATGAGGGGTGTCGAGACGCATTATATATGTAGTTGCATTATATTTTCGTATATTTTGATCAGTAGGCCATATATTTGAGCCGTAATATAACTATTGATATTTGTGTCCCGATAAACTACTTACATCACATTTTATTTTAAATATAATTCTCTCATAAATTTTGTATAGACGCAAAATACTTTGTGCATTGAAATATTATCATATGTAATTAGCTAGTACTTTTTAATGGTTTATCATTGAATCAATAAAAGATTATGTTGGGTATAGTAAGTATAAATGAGAAATGGAGGGAATATGAAGTGTTCTTCTATGCTTTAACCAAAAAACATGTCTCCCTTATTGGTGGTGAAAAGAAAAGCTCAAGTGTTTAAATAAGGAAACACTTCTACTTGTTGTTAAAAGGGTAGGAAAAAGGAACCCCACTCATGCCGTCCACGTCATCGCTCACTCGGCTCGACTTCTGCTACGACTTAGACGTTGAAAAATGATCGATTGAGAGATTATTTTTTAGATAAAGTTTTATTTAATTATTTAATTAATTATTAATTATTTAATCATTAAATTAATCTACCCGAGCGACTCAACATTTGAACCAAATTCGCAACCCGATTTCAATTTGTATCAGTGAATTAGTTTCTGAACCGAATTGACGTAGTTCTTTTCTGAATTTATTTAAATTTCGTGCCGTTCATTAGATGACCATTTTGAAAGATTGCAAACTTTCAAAAATAGTACTTCATGACTATAAATACATGTGATTCTTCAAACTTTTCACTACAAAATTTATGAACTTTTTCTTTTTCTTCTATTCCATAACTAAATCTAGTATTCTAGTATATTTTTGCTCTCGTTGAGTAGTTCGCTGACACCATTACTTCTGATACTGATACACTGATGAGTAAAATCTTTATATCTTAGGAGGATATATTCCTTTAACCTCAAAAGGGGAATAATTTCCTTAAGAACACATTGTGCATTCAATAGACTTGATTTTCTTCTTGTCAATATTGTTTCTGTTTTTGTTACAAAAGTTGTTTTCTTTAGTAGTTTTAGTTTTTGATTTTGAAAACATGCTTTAAACTTTGTTGTTCATTAGTTTTGCAAAGTTACAACTCTAAGTATTTTACTAATACAGATTGAATAACATTTTAAACATCGATTTTGGTTCTCTTTGAAATATAATTAAACTACTTGGATTTCATGATTCTCTAGATTCCTATTTGTCAAGGAAAATAACCCATGCTCCTTGTCATGATTGTGCTAATTAAGCAAGAGACCCAATTAATTTTATTATGCATTTTGTGGGACCAAATTAAGTGAAAAGGGTTTGTTATTAGATTTTTTTTTTTGATATTTGAAGCTTAAATTCAATTTTTTTAATTAAAGGCGGAGGAATTCAATCAAACTTACTACACATAATCAAACAGCTTGTTATATTAACTATAAATAACATGTGTCATCAATTTTAGGACACAACAAACATAAGCATACATGGATCGAAAGTTTGATATATTGAGTTGTTATTGCAGGTACTAAATTCAAAATTTATTATTAATTTTGTGTGTGTGTTGGGGGGTGGGGGGTCATTGTTTTCATTTAACCATAGATTTTAAAGTTGTAATTTTTAGAACTTGAAGTTGTGTTTGAACATACATTTAACTTGGAAAAAATATGAAGTTTTGTGAGTGGAGAGTCAAATTTTCTCCCTAAAATGGTCCAGTTTTGAAACTTAAAAATGATTTGAAGATAAATTTTCAAAACTTGCTTATCCCCCCCAAAAAACCGACCCTGTAGCACTAGCGCTTCGCGTTCTTTCTATTCCATCCCATTCCGGGATAGGCGGATAAATTTCATGGCTAAATAAATAGGGCAAAGAACACTTATACCATACCCTCAAAAAGTAAAATATTTTTAAATACCCCATTACTCTCATACCCCCTTTTTATTTTAAAATGACATGTATCTATTTTTATTTGCATGCTAATGTCAATGCCCACCCTTTTTTGTTCTCTGATATCATCACAGTATATGAATATACTCTGATGATATCAAAGAGTAACTGAACAATGTCTTCATTGAAGGACTGCTTCTTCCTCCTTCATACCATCAAAGTATAATATAATTTGGTGATATCAATGAGTAACTGAGCACTAGTGTTTTCATTAAGGTTTGCTTCAGTTCTTCGATGAGATTACTCAATCATTCATGATACCATTACGGTATATCTACATACTGCCATAGTATCATTGAGGTATGTTTCAATTTTTCAATCATTTAATTTTAAAACAATTTTAAAATGAATCATAATTTAGATACAATTTTTTTAAAAAAAATGCAAAAACAGAAAAAATATAAAAATATGTTTTGTTCTTATTTAGAATTTAATAAATAAGATTGTGACTTTAATAATTTCCTCTTAATTGTTTCTTATTATTTCTTAAAAACGAGTCCAATCCTATATGATACCGATAAATAATTAATATACCGACAGAGTATCACAGATGATTAAGCTTATTTCTATATGATACCGATATAGTATCACTATACCGACGGAGTATCACAAAAAATATATTTTCTACTAATTTATAGTTTAATAAATAAGAATGTGACTTTAATAATTTTCTCTTAATTGTTTCTTATTTATTTCTTAAAAAAAGAGTCTGTCCTATATGATACAGATAGATTATCAATATACCGACGGAGTATCACAAAAGATTAATTCATAGCAGTGATGCTGACATCATTCATGAAATTGAAAGGAGAAAATGGCATAAGCGGGTAAATAGTTTGGGTCATGGGTCCACTAAGGGTAAATAGTTTGGATTAAGTCCAATTTGGATAAATAGTTTCATAATTGGGTCTATTTTGTGTAGTGTTCCCAAATAAATATTGATGACAATTTTTGCAAATCTAAGATCAAAATGTAGCTTAGTGTTTTCTTCGTGGCCGTTGAATTTCAACTTAGTATATGTCACTTATTTTTCTCAATCCAACAAAAAAATATCAACCCACTTTTTCTCATAAAATTTTTTTCCGCTACTTAGCGAAAAACTCTCACACAAAATTTTAAATTACTCAAAAATAATTTCTATGACCTACGTAGTTTCTAGTTATATATATATTGATATCTATTTGTCCATCAATACTTCAGACTTTTTTTGTGTGTAATTAAAAATGGGAATATTCATAAGTGTGCTTAATTTTGTAAAATACAATGAAGTTTTGAATCTATTTTTTAAAATGTAGCAACATTCCCTCCCCCCTCCAAAAAAATAAATATAGCAAAATATATTGTACTGGTATACAATATATACATTTTAATCGTAATTAAAATAGCTTGGATACAATATCTAGTTAAAACTTTGTGTGTATACTTATGTGACAAACGATATATGTATGTGTAAGTTTTCAAAACAAAAAGTGATACACGTGTGATCAGTTATATGTGTGTATGTCCTTTTTCAAAGTATAAAATGAATGTACGTATGGGAATGTGTGGACATCTATTGTATGTATGTCCGATTTGATTCAATGTATATGTTTTCAAAGTGTATATATGTGGAAAGTCAATTATATGTTGTATGTATATGATTTCTAATGAAATAACATCAATTTTTTTATGGACAATTGAAATGCTACCGAACTTCGGCGAGTGTGTGATCAAGGTGATATGGCATATCTTATTGAGTGACATCATTATTTTCTATTTTTTATTATTTTGATTTTTTCTTCTAAAAACGGCAAAAAGATTAATTTGTCGTTATTTACTATTGACATTTATTTCATTTGAACAATTACCCTTTATAAATAAAAGGCCAAAGACAAATTTTTTACTTAGTTGATATATATAGGGTTTCAACATCATTATAAGGCGGTACTTTCGATAATGCCTTCTACCTCTCTACTTCAATTTCATCTTTAAATTGCCCCTTTTTTCTTAGAAAAGTTTATTCATCTAATCGAGTTCTCACTTGACTTTGAGACGTCTTACAAACATGATATCAATCTATTTTTCATCCTAATGTGGTAGTCAGATCTATGCCGTTTTAGCCATTCTTAAGAGATCTGTTTAGCAGGGTGTTTAAGCAGGGTGTTAATCTCACGAAAAAGGGAGATTTACTTAGAAAAGTACGCTCTATCTCTTCAAATGCCGTTTTAGCCATTCTTAAAAGATCTGTTTAGCAGGGTGTTTATCTCACAAAAAAAGGAGATTTACTTAGAAAAGTTTTGCTCTATCTCTTCCAGTGCCGTTTTAGCCATTCTTAAGAGATCTATTTAGTAGGGTGTTTAAGCAGGGTGTTTGTCTCACAAAAAAAGGAGATTTACTTAGAAAAGTCCGCTCTATCTCTTCAAGTGCCTGAAATTCTTTCTTGACCACTCTCGATCGTTGTAAAATGGTGAGCATTCTTTCCTCTTTATGCTTCATAATTGATTTCTGTTTTTCCCGATAAGAAAGTAAATTGAAAAAAATCCACCGATCATAGAAATATGTTCAATTTTATATCTGCCGTGATGAAATCAAAAACCTCAATGCCAGAATATTAAGAAGAAAAGCTTCAACAAGTATTAAAATTATATAAAACCCCTAAAAATTCGAAAAATTCAGCATACAACTATTGATTCAAACAAGCTATTTTATGCGTAACCTAATTTTTTTTTTTTGCAATCAACCATTTTATCTGAACAATTAGAATCATGAAAACATATTTGATTTACAAATTACTTTTTCTATATGAAAATTACATATTATTATTTTTATCATGGCGTAAAGCTCGAACAAGTACACTAGTCGGCCGATCGGTCGGTCGGATGGTGGAGGATCAAAACATACAAGGGAAAAAGTGGAGGACCTCCTCATAATAATACTTCCTACTTTTTGTAACGCCCGTTTAGACTAAATTGGGGAATTTAAAGAAATCCTTTTTTTCATATCAGTATTATCAATTCACCGGAAAAAACCCTAATGGTTCATCTTCCCCCAATTTTATTTTTCTCTCCCAAAAAAATTTCCGATCAAAAAATCAAACCCTAAATGGAAGCCATTATGCATGTTTTAGGATTTTTCAGGTTTGTATATGGTTGAGAATCATCATCATCATGAGAAGGGGATTTTAGGTTTTTTTTTTTTTGGTGAATCTGCTTGTGTTGGGAGGTTGATTGGATCTGTTGATTGATTGAGAATCATTAGAAGAGGGAGATTTTAAGTTTTTTTTTTTGAATCTGCTGGGCCTTTGTTGATTTTTGTGGTTTCTGTTGATTGATGTGTGTTTGAATTGTTCCTTTTTGTAATGGCAAACGGTTCAGAGAAAGGGGAGATTGTTGTTTCGTCCATTAGGACTGGTATGAAACGGGAGTTTGCTATGATGATGAAGGCTCAAGCTGATTGGGACATTGATGTTGGTCAAAAGAGGGTTACAAGGACACCACAATCGAGTCAGAATAGTCCTGGCAACGTTAGCAATGATAAGGTTTATGTGAAAAAGAGGAAAAGGGAGGTGAAAAATGTGGTTGATAGTGAAGATTTGTCGAATTTGAAGGTTGTTGTTGGTAAGGAATTGGAGAGTGATGGAGTTGTGAAAAAGGATGACAATGTGGTTTTGTTGACTAAAGATTTGTCGAATTCGAAGGTTGTTGGTGAGGAATTGGAGAGTGATGGAGTTGTGAAAATGGATGAAAATGTGGTTTTGTTGAGTGAAGATTTGTCGAATTCGAAGGTCGTTGTTGAGGAATTGGAGAGTGATGGGGTTGTGAAAAAAGATGACAATGTGGTTTTGTTGAGTGAAGATTTGTCGAATTCTAAGGTTGTTGGTGAGGAATTGGAGAGAGATGGAGTTGTGACAAGGGATGAAAATGTGGTTATTTTGAGTGAAGAGGAGGAGCTGAAGAGCGATGTGGTGGATTGCACTCGTGATGATGAGAAGAAAGGTAAGATGGATGAAGGAGTTGTTGGGTCTGGAGAAGAAGGGAATGCTAGCTTGCAGAATTGTGGAGATGATGCTAAGACTGAAAAGGGTGAATCAGCGAAAACCAATGATAATTTTGATGAAGAGATGGCTGAAATTGTTCCTGAATTAGCTGTTACTGCTGAGGGTGATGGTAAAGATGAGCAAAAATGTGGTGATGATACTCAGAGTGAAATGCCTGCAACAGGGAAGGCCAGTGATTTCATTGTTGGAGCAATGCCTGAAATTGTTCCTGAAGCAGCTGTTACTGCTCAGGCTGATGGTAAAAATGAGCAAAATTGTCGAGATGATGCAAAGACTGAAATGGCTAAAACAGTGAAGGCTAATGATTGCAGTGTTGAAGCAAGGCCTGAAATTGTTCCTGAATTAGCTGTTACTGCTCAGGGTGATGCTAACGATGAACAAATACAGACACCTATGAGGCGGTTTACTAGGTCTGCTCTGAAAACAGAAGAGGACACAGAGGTATCTCAGTGCGGTAGCATTAAGATTGTGGATGTTCATGAAACAGATTCTGTAGGTACCATGTCTGCACCTGCAAAGTTGGAGTTGAAGATGTCCAAGAAAGTTGCACCAACTAAAATTCCCACAAAGTTGAAAGATCTTCTTGAAACAGGTTTGCTGGAGGGTTTACCTGTTCGCTACATTCGTGGCACTACAAAGGTGAGTTTTTTAAAGAGACATTTATTGAGTTTCCGTTTCGGCAATTCTGTTTGGATATTAACCAAATAATTGTAATTTAGGGGAGAGGGCGTCCTGCAAAAGGACTTCGCGGAGAGATTAGAGGGTCAGGAATATTGTGCTTCTGTGATAACTGTCACGGGACATCTGTAAGTGTAACTTTTTTGGATTTTCTTCAGTAGATTATCTGAATATCCCTTATATGATATATTTCCTTGCTCGGTACAGGTTGTTACACCAAATCAATTTGAGCTGCATGCCAGTAGTGCCAACAAACGTCCACCAGAATACATCTATTTGGAGAATGGAAAAAGTCTGAGGGATGTATTAAGTATGTGTAAAGATGCTCCTTCTGAGGAAGTAGAGATGGTAATAAAAAATGCCATCGGGAGTGCAGACGCTAAAATAAATGCTTCAGCATGTATGACTGCACAGGAGTTTCAATCTCCCCCTGTTCAAAGTAGTGAAGCTAGTAGCAGGTATAAACATCTAAGTGTTTTCCTGTTATCAACTCCTATTTCTATCCTCAAAGCTAGATGTCTCTTTTGATTATATAGTTGGCTAATTAAACCCCTACCAACTGCCCTGTTAATGATATCAAAGTAATCAAAACAATGCCACAAAATCTTGATAATAATTATAGAATGATGTATAAGCATAACCCATAAAAAATATCTATGATTCTTCTCTGTTCAAATGCATCACAAAATGCTCGAGGGATCATTAGTAGTTCTTTAATAATGGAAGAAAAAGTAGGGATGACAATCCTCGGGATGAAGTCCAACTTATGGCGCTAGCTTCAGCCTTCAGCTAGATGACTGAGATATGTAGATCTATTTCTGTTGTCTATTAAAACAACAACATACCCAGTGGAATCCCATAAGTGTGGTTTGGGGAGTGTAGAGTGTACACAGACCTTACCACTACCTCGTATAAGTAGAGAGACTGTTTCCGAAAGACCCTCGGTTCAAGTTTAGCAAATCCAAGTATAAAGAATAAGAAAAAAAACATAGCAACTAACAAGGGGAGCTGTGCAAATCCTACAACAGTAAGACAGTTTTGCTTCACCAACAAAAAGAAAATGATATGAAATAAATGGATACACATTCTTATCCCCCAAAAAGTAATATAATTGAAATGGTATTGTCATATAATTAATTCTTATCCCCCCAAAAGTAAAATTATTGAAATTGTATTGTCATATATTCTACTTCAGTCTTATTTCATCTTCTCTACCATGGAATGCTGGAACATAACCTTTATGTTCTTTCTATTTTTTTGATTTTGTAAATGTAGTTCATTTATTAACAAGGCCAAAAAAACTGGCCTTACACAAGGGGTATACGGTATGCTACCATTATGTTCTTTCCATGTTTTAAATAATTAAAACATTTGCCTCGTATTTTACTTTGAATATCTTTAATTGTGTTATGATTCCTCACCTTTTTGCGTCAATATGTTATTTCCCACATTTGTTTCAGGTCTACATCATCTGCGCCTTCTACAAAGTTGACCGATCGAATGCCCTCTGGCAGTGGAACTCAAAGTAAAGTTCACGGAAAGTTAACTAGAAAGTAAGCCTTTTTGCTTGTTAAAGCTTTTGTTTTCTGTCTTTGATGATTTATTTTTGCCATTGCTCTGGCATCTAAGCTTTTTATTAATTCTTTTTCGTACTTTTATTGGTTCGTGGTGTTTTGACTTCATTCTTTCTCTTCTGTCTCTACAGGGATCTGCGCATGCACAAACTTGTATTCGAGGAGGATGCACTTCCTGATGGAACTGCATTAGCATATTATGTCCGTGGACAGGTATATATTCAACTCAATTACATAGTTCCATTATGAATTGCTCTACTTTTGTGTTGTAACAGGTTAGTATTCAAACCAATATTAGATTGTTGAATTTTTAATTGCTCATCACATGTGTTGTTGCAAACATGCTAGAAGTTTGTTCACTAGATTTGTACATTCATAGCATTCGCTTGGTGCTCCTTTGGTGGAATAAAAATTAATTACTTATCAAAGAATTGTTCACTAGATTTTTTCTTGTATACATTCTTTGTATTTTAATTTGCTTGCTGTCTCCTGGCAGAAATTGCTGGAGGGTTATAAGAAAGGTCATGGAATTTTCTGCTACTGTTGCAATACTGAGGTACGTAGTTCCTGCTTTTGTAAGTATTAAAATCAGCTGTCATATGCTAATGTCCTTGTTTTCATACAGGTCAGCCCTTCACAGTTTGAGGCTCATGCAGGTTGCGCTTCACGTCGGAAGCCGTGAGTGTCCGTTTCTTTTGTGGTTTATACTGGATAATTTGTGTAAGGGATCAGGGACATATCCAAGTCATTTTCCCTGTTTTACCCCCTTTTCTGATTGACTTGTGGTTTTCACACTCCTTTTCTGGATGGGTTGTGAAAACCACAAGTCAATCAGAAAAGGGGGTAAAACAGGGAAAATGACTTGGATATGTCCCTGATCCCTTACACAAATTATCCAGTAATTAATGTTCTTCAAATGCATGAATGGTGTTAGTGCAACTTCTTTGACTGAAAGATTTAGTTTGCGTTAATCCTTCTGTGTTACTTTGACAGTTATTTGTACATATATACTTCCAACGGGGTGTCTCTGCATGAGTTGTCTATTAAACTTTCAAAAGAACGAAGGTCCTCAGCTGAGGAAAATGATGATCTCTGCTCTATATGTGCTGATGGAGGGGACCTCCTGTGCTGTGACAATTGTCCAAGAGCTTTCCATGCTGGTAAATGTATTTTACATTGTTGGATTCTTTTATCTACTGTCTATCTGTGTTTCCTCATAATAATTCAGCATCAAATTGTATTAGGAAGTTAGGATAATGCACCATATTAAGATATCTATTTAAAGATTTCTACAAAAATGGCCGTTCATCAATCACCAATGCCATTCATCTATCATTACCACTATCGTTTGCCATAATCAACCACCACCATTTTAATTTTGAGAATTGGATCAAAGAATATTAAGGCAATGGTGTCAAACAAATTGAAGTCTAGGTTGCTTGTCAAACATTCACATCCACAGTTTGATGACTCATGAAAATCAAATTGCAGTTTCATCATAACACCAGAAAATCCATCATCAGTATTTCAAAATAACAACTCCCTCTTTACCAATTTATATGGGAAGAATGCCATATAAATTGGTAAAGAGGGAGTTATTATTTTGAAATACTGATGATGGATTTTCTGGTGTTATGATGAAACTGCAATTTGATTTTCATGAGTCATCAAACTATGGATGTGAATGTTTGACAAGCAACCTAGACTTCAATTTTCACGTGATCATTATGTTCTCATTGCAAACTTGTATCTATTGCAGAGTGTGTTTGTTTGCCAAGTATTCCCACGGGTACCTGGTATTGTAAATACTGTGAAAACATGTTTGCAAAAGAAAGATTCGTTGAGAATAATGCCAATGCTAAAGCTGCTGGGAGGGTTGCTGGAGTTGATGCCATTGAGCAGATAACAAGACGATGCATTCGCATGGTGGAAACTTTAGAGACTGAAGTTAGTGTTTGTGTGCTCTGCAGGTCACATTTCTATTCCTACTTTTTTCACAACTAAGTCGACTTCATTTTAATTGATGGACAGAAGAAGTCACATGAAGCTTGAAGTGATATACTTGGACCTTCCATCATACTTTTTGCACCATGCATTTTAAGAATACTGACGTATCTTTTGATTGTCCAAAAGAATAATGACTTAAATTCTGATCATCTAGGGTATTTTCATTTTCTTCAAAGGGAATTCTTTTTTGTTTCTTTCAGTAGCCTGTATCAAGGGACATACTTGACAGATACTGAAGTGTTGGCATATGTTCCATTTTATTATTGTGATGCTGCATCATCAGATAGATATTGAGTTTGTTTTGAAATTATTAGTTGTGTATTTTCCTTCAGTTGCAAAGTCAAAGATATTAGAACTTTATCAAATTTGAAAATTTCCCACTGTTTCCTATTCAGTAGTTTCATAAGTTTCGCTAATGTTGCAGGGATCAGGATTTCAGCAAATCAGGATTTGGCCCACGGACAGTAATAATTTGTGATCAGGTATTGTTTTGTTAGCATTGAATAATATAATATCTGACATTTTTACTCTTTTGTGAGTTCTCAATAAGGTCGAGCATTGAAGAAGTTTTCCATTGCTTTTTGTAGTGTGAGAAGGAGTATCATGTTGGATGTTTGAAGGAGCACAACATAGATGACTTGCAGGTTTGCAGAATTTCATGTTCTGTTGCATGTTTTTCTATTTCTAGTACATCTCCTATGTCCTTTCTGTTGTATAATTAGATTGTTTAACCTTGCACATATCTACACATACTGATCGCTAGTCAACGTTTTGAAACCCTCCTCACTTCAGGAATTGCCAAAAGATAAATGGTTTTGCTGCACAGATTGCAGTAGAATTCATTTTGCTCTGGAAAAGGTGGTATCAGATGGAGAACAGAACATTCCTGAGTCTCTGTTGAAAGTCTTGAAGGAAAAGAATGAAGGAAAAGGTTCAGTGAATAACTCCAGTCTTGACATTAAATGGCGTCTGCTAAGTGGGAAAATGTCATCCGAAGAGACAAGGGTCTGGCTTTCTAGTGCTGTTTCAATTTTCCATGTGAGTTTCTTTTCCTAGTTTATTTCCTACTGTGCTTGTGACTCGGAAGAGGACCAGCCTAACCTCTAGGAGACCTGCTAAACATTCCTAATTGCAAATTGTTCATCTCTAAGAACTCATTTTCTATGAAATTGGAAACTGTTTAACTATCTTTTCTCAATGCATTCCTCTTCTATTTTCTATATGTGTTCAGACATTTACATGAATACTATACTTTTATGTGCTTTACGTTAGTTCCTACCTCTTTAGAAAGCAAACCAAGCTCCTTGATTTTTGGATCTCTAACCTTTTTAAAATCAGAGATAATTGGAGACCATTCCTGTTCTTAGGGTCCCATGCTTTGCTTTATCCTGCCTATATTTTAATATTAATTCACTTCTGGTCATACTAATGTAATGATCTGTTTTCTTTTTTACTTCCCTACTCTAAAGCTTTATGAAGCCTTTGTGTCTCCCCCTCCCCTGAAAGTGTTTTATGATTAATAATTCAAATAATCTGTTAAGAGTGTTAGGTTAGGTTAGTGAGAAGAGGTCACTTTCTTTCTTAGTAAGGTTCGTTTTGACACCCGCAGATACTTTAAGCTCTCAGATTTTCCAATACCAGTTTCTCATCACAATTTGGTGCTGTGTTGGCCCGTTGCCTTGATCAATTGGAGCCTTCTTGGGGTTGGGGTTGATGGTCGGAATAGGAGCGTCACAAGTGATAGTTTAGATGAGGGTGGATTTACATCCCTTAGTCTGGGATTTCGTTACATCTGTTTCTCCCTTTCAGGTATAGAATTCTAACCAGCTAGCTCGCAACTCAGCCTGCCACAGCTATCATTGCCCAACTTGATGATTAGTTGTTTTGTGTTTCAGGAGTTCCCCTTTATTTTGTATATGGATTAAGTCAAGTTTGGCTCTTCTCAAAAAAAGAAGTCAAGTTTGGTGATTAGGCAATGATTTTGAAAGAACTAATATCATAACTACAATCATTTTTTTAATAACGGTTGTGTTCGGACCATTTTGTGTGCCCGACTATTGCACTGGGTACTTGCTACCGCCTGGCGCCCACTAATAGCTACTATCTAACTCCTAATTCGTAAAGCAAATGAAGTGTTATAAATCCTATTCATTATTCCCCGAGTAAAGTCTGATGGGTATTAGAATCCCAGATTATCATATCCGCGAACAACACTGCCTTTGTGTATTTGCAGTTAACTTAAACAAATTCCAGTTGTATTGTAATCTTGTTACCTATCTGCTAATACAGTTTTTATGTTGATAATTGTCATGCTAATTAGTGATGCTTACTGTGTATATATATGTGAATTTGATTATCTGTTCTTTGGCTTGTGGAATAGGAACAATTTGACCCAATTGCTGATGCAAGTACTAGCCGTCTAGATTTGATCCCACACATGGTCTATGGGTAAGTAATAACATTTTGCTATTCATTTGATCTCTCAGTTCTTGTGAATACTCTCTTGTTTGGTACACATAACCTCCCTCACTCTATTTTACATATCATGATGTTCAGAAGGAGTTTCAAGGACCAAGACTATGGAGGGATGTTCTGCGCAATATTATTGGTCAAGTAAGAAACCAATTCACCAGTGTTCCATACAAGTCTTCAGTAAGATAGTAACCCATACTGATTCTCTTTCCACTTTGCAGTTCATTGGTTGTTTCTGCTGGCATTTTCCGTGTTTTTGGGAAGGAAGTGGCTGAACTCCCTTTAGTTGCTACAAGTACTAATTGTCAAGGACAGGTAACTCAATTTTAAGCTTACAATGTGTCTGATTTCAGTTTACCCTTACCTTGTGAGGATATACCTAGTCTTTTCCATTTTGTTAACTAAACATTTTGTTTTTCCTGCACAGGGTTACTTTCAATCTCTGTTTTCTTGTATGGAGAACCTTTTGCAGTCCCTGAAAGTAGAAAACCTTGTACTTCCATCCGCAGAAGAAGCAGAAGCAATCTGGACAAATAGGTTTAGCTTTACAAAGATCCCTGAAGAACAGGTAACTTGATATTGACATAAGTATGTGCATGCATTCCATCAACCCCTTTTCTAGAGTTTTTGTTGTTAACCCATGCATCAATCTCTTTGCAGATGAAGCAGTATCGGAAAAATTATCAGATGATGGTTTTCTCTGGAACATCCATGCTGCAGAAGCAAGTGGGGGGCTCTCAGCGTGATGAAGACAATTCTACTTTAGGAGATGCATGATTTGTTGTGCAGATATTTTGTGGAAAATGGTTTTGATTTTTCCGTCAGACAAGGGATGTACAGTGGCTCTAGTTTCAGTTTGGTGGTATATATGGGGAATAGCGTAGTCATCATATGTTAGTTACCCTGTGAATGTTACATCAGTTGTTAGTAGGAGCTATGGTTCAGAAACGTTGGATTATCTCAGTTGTGGAAGTTGGTAAACTGTGAAATTCAGCAGGATTTAGATATAGCGTGCTGTCTTGTTTATCTTATATGAGAACGAGAATATTCAGTGCTGCTGTAAAATAGCTCCATTTTTGCTACATTAACAATTGAAAAGTAGCCGTAGTTTATTACTGCATTTGATTTGTTAATTTAATCATTATCAGCACTCTTCCCTCTTCAACAACAAGCGAGATCCAACAACGGGTATGGGGAGGGTGGGTGTTGTTATTTTTATCAACACTCTTTCCTCTTCAACAACATACCCAACGAGATCCATCAATGGGTTTGAGGAGGGTGGGTGTTGTTACTTTAGTCATTATCAACACTCTTTCCTCTTCAACGACAACATACCCTGTGAGATCCAACAGAGGGTATGGAGGAGGGTAGGTGTTTATAGATCTTACCCTATCGTTGTGCAGTAGAGCCCTCGTGGGGTATGTGGAGGGTGGGTGTTGTTATTTTAATCACTATCAACGCTCTTTCCTCTTCAACAACATACCCAGCGAGATCCAACACCGGGTATGGGAAGGTGGGTGTTGTTATTTTAATTATTATCAACACTCTTTTCTCTTCAACAACAACATATCCAGTGAGATCCATCAACGGGTTTGAGGAGGGTGGATGGGTGTAGTTATTCTAATCATTATCAACACTCTTTCCTCTTCAATGACAACATACCCTGCGAGATCCAACAAAAGGTATGCAGAGGGTGGGTGTTCATAGATTCTTCCCCTATCTTTGTGGTGGGGTATGAGGAGAACCAATGTACATAGACTTTATCATTATTCATGTGTAATAGATGAATATTTTTTATAGACCCTTGACTCAGATATAACTTTATCATTACCCTTGGCTCAAGGGAGAACCAACACTCCGCTTGAGTAGGAGTAACTTTTCCAATTATAATCCCCCCTCCACACACACAAAAAAAAAAATTAATCATTTCAAACTGATTTAGAACTTCAATTTTGTTTCTCCAAAAACCAAATTTAAGTCAATTCTTCTCAAATAGACCATAAATGATAAAACTAGTTGAAAACCAAAAAAGAAGAAAAAAGAAAAAGGTTGCTCCTATTGAATGCTAGTGCTTTGTCTAGGGCTAGTAAAACTCATTAGAGGAGGATAAAGATCTTTTGATTTCATGGATAACATGAACGTCTTACCCTTATATTCTCTCTTTACACAAGTCAATTATGAAGCGTCGAAGAGAAATTACCTAATTCAAAATATAAATCGTAAAAAGAAAATACTTATTATATAATTACAAATACAATTTATTCGAATCATCACTTATTAATGTAAGTAGGTAAAATTCATAATAAATTTGTTTTAAATAAATGTTAGCCGCTTAATAACTCTAATTTTCTCTATTGCAAAAATAATAATAATTAAAAACCTAGAAATTCCACGTGTAATGGAAACATCTAGAACTATTTCAACTGAGCGGGAAAAATCATTCAAAATTCAAAATTTAAAAATGTGCCGTTATTCCCTATTTAATCATTTAAAAACTTCTAAATGAGGTAAAACAATTTTGGTTATTTATTAATTCAAACAAATTCGCCCATATTTCAGAATAAAGCACTCAATATTCCTCCCTTTTTTCCCCCATTCATTTCTCACCCATTTCTCATTTTTTCGTCTCCGTTTCTCCAATCGGCACAACACAAAGGTAAACGTTTCTGCTTAATTAATCAATTTTACTGAATCTGCTTTCTCCAGTCACTACAGATCTGTTTAATTCAGTTTTTTTTTTTTTTTGTTGTTATCGATGAATTTGTTTTTTTTTTCAGTTGTTTTTGAACTGAAAATGGGGCAGATCCAGTATTCTGAGAAGTATTTTGATGATACCTATGAGTACAGGTATTCTGTTTGCTTAATCGGTTTGAATTTGTAGTATTTTTTTGTTTGTTTTTTCAATTAATTCGTAGTTTTTTTTGTTTTTGCTGAATTTTGAAATTTTGCAGGCATGTTGTTCTTCCTCCTGATGTAGCGAAATTGCTTCCTAAGAATCGTCTTCTATCTGAAGTGAGTGATCGGTTTTACTTCTTAGAGTTTTTGTATGTATTCATTTTCACGTAGTTGAACTAGCAGATTAAAATTAGTGATATTTTATGCATTCATTTATGAGTTTCTTCGATTGAAATGATTAGTTGATTGTGCTAATCAAAGTAAGCGATAATCGTGCTTAGCAAATGATAATCAGTGATATTTTGATTTTTCATTTCGGAATTTCTTTGATTGAAATGATTAGTGGAATGAGCTTATGAAAATAAGTGATAATTGTGTCTAGAAAATGATTATCAGTGATATTTTGTGCTTTGATTTTGGAATTTCCTTGATTGAGTTGGTTAATGGAATGTTCTCGTGTAAATTAGTGATAATTGTTCCTAGCACGTGATAAGTAGTGATATTTTGTGTTTTCATTTTGCAATTTTTTCTATTGAAATGATTAGTTGAATGTGCTAATCCAAATAAGTGATAACGTGCCTAACAAATGATAATCAGTCATGTGGTTTCATTTTGGAACTTCTTTGATTGAAATGATTAGTCGAATGTGCTGATCAAAATAAGTGATATGGTGCCTAGCAAGTGATAATCAGTGACATTTTGTTCTTTCATTTCAGAATTTCTTCTACTGAAATGTTTAGTTGATAGTGCTAATCAACATAAGAGATAACGTGCCTAGCAAGTGATAATCGGTGATATTTTGTGCTTTTGTTTTGGAATTTCTTCTACTGAAATGATTAGTTGAATGTGCAAAACAAATGGTAATCAGTGATATTTTGTGCTCTCATTTTTGGAATTTCTTCAGTTGAGATGATTAGTTGAATGTGCTAATCAAAACAAGTAATAATTGTGCCTTGCAAATGATAATCAGTGATTGTCTTTCAATTTGGAAATTTCTTCGATTGAAATGATTAGTTGAATGTGCTAATCAAAATAAGTGATATCGTGCCTAGCAAGTGACGATCAGTGACATTTTGTGCTTCCATTTTGGAATTTCTTCGATTTAAATGAGTAGTCAAATGTGCTAATCAATATAAGAAGTGAAATGATTAGTTGAATGTGCACAAAAGAAGTGCTAATTGTGCCTAGTAAATGATAATCAGTGATATTTTGTGCTTTCATTTTTGGTGTATCTTCAATTGAAATGTTTAGTTGGATGTGCTGATTAAATAAATGGTATAGTGCCAACTATTTAGATTAGTTTGTTCTTTTGCACTAAATGAAATCTCATCTGGGATGTGGCTTTGTTCTTTTGCATGTGGTTTATGTTGTTTGTCTTATTTGATTGATTCTTAGAATGAGTGGCGGGCAATTGGAGTTCAGCAGAGCAGAGGATGGGTGCACTATGCTATTCATCGACCAGAGCCCCATATCATGCTCTTCAGGAGGCCACTGAACTATCAGCAGCAACAAGAGAACCAGACTCAGCAAGTTCTGCTTGCCAAGTGAAGAAACATGTCTCTCGTTTCTTTTTCCTAATGAATCAGATCATATACAGATAGTAATGTTCATTTCATCTAGAAATGATATGATAGCTTTATGGATGTCTAGTTAAATGTTTGGATTTTTAAGGATGTTAAGTACTGTAATGCTTAGCTCTTGTGGAGTTTAGGTTTTGAATACCCCGTATTCTAAACAATCAGGTTTTATATCCGTGTGCTTGGAATTCTCTATGAAAGTCTTCACTGGATGGATTCTGACCAGTTTGCATTTCTTTACTTTGGCATCATACGATGTTGGATCTATTTGGTTCGTCATGTATTGGATGAGCTGCACTTTCTTTTAATTCTTGTGATGTTGACGCCCTACCTCTTTTTTGTTGGCATCTTTTTTAGTCATGGTTGAATCACTTTCTGCATTTCAGATGCTGGATGTGGACCATATTACTCAGGTAATGAGTTTGTAGGAAATGTTATCGTTGAATATTAATGTGTTCATAAATGTGATCACCCAACGTAGTTCTCATCTCATCAATTTTCTATATCGATTACTCTTAACATGCTATATCTTGTTTATTTTACCATGTTACTGTGTTCTCCTGTTGACTTACTAAGGAACTTAAGTCTTCATCAGCGTGTGCTGAGATGTCCTTTTACTATATTCTATTTAACTTCGTTGGTCCATATTCTCTAATTACGTCATACTGTTATGACTAGCCTTCTGCTGTTTTTTTTCTGAGCAAAGTTCACAATGCATTCCTTAGCTAGTGTTAGATCAAAGACTGGAAGTAATGTGTGATCTTGTTCTTCTATTACTCGTTAGCATCAATTAGAGCTGTAAACGCCCTTCGCCCCTCCTTCCTCATCCCTTACGAACTCAGATAATGATATGCTGATTGAATTTTACTTGGTATTGATCTCTGATAACACTGTTTTAATTGATAAAATGAACTCATAATGTGAGTTGTAGAGTTCCAAGATTTTTTCAATCTGCTTTGAGATTTATTAACTGAATAAATTGTTAATCAAAACTACCAACAGATATTATACATCAATTGAAGAACAACATAGCATGTTACATCAATAATTCTACATCAGAGCTACACTAGGAAATTCAAATTACAGTTATTCAGTCGAATTTTTCTTTAACCCTTCCAACAACACTACTGGTGTGATCCCATAATCGAGGTCTTGGGAGGGTGAAATGTAAGCTATGTATCCCTACTTGGATGAGACAGGTAGACTGTTTCTTACAGATGATTACATAAATGAGGTCCCAGGAGGGTAGAATGTATGCTAACATTATCCCTACCCTACCTTGGATAAAAGAGAGAGGCTAATTCCGATAGAAATTTGTTTACCTATGAGCTTAGAAGCTCTCTTAGCAGTGATGAACGAAGAACTATGAACAGAAGGAAGGGAGAAGATATTATTCATTTTGGCTAAAATTTCAAACTACAAATTGAAGCATTCATCAGTGCTTTATAGACTGAGTTAGCAGCATCTAGAAGGTTGACATCACATGTCATCCTAACAATCATCTAACCAACTTGTAAGTTAAACAGTGAACTAATGACACTTAATGAATTAGTCCCCTGATATCATCTGATCATTTGAACACATCCCTTCAAGCTGAAGGGTGCAAAACATTAAGCACACCAAGCTTGCCCTAAAAGTATGAATGTTGAGCTTGATTAACCCCTTTGTCAACAAGCCTGCAAGCTGTTGTTGAGTAGGAACATGGATAGTTTCAACCATCCCTTCTTTGATTTTGTCCCAATAAAATGACGGTCTATTTCTATGTGTTTGGTTCATTCATGGAATACTGGATTGACTGTTAATTATATAGCTGATTCGCTGTCACTCGAAATGGTGACATGTATTTAATAGGCACTTCTAGCTCAGTGAACAAGCCTATTAACCAAGTAACCTCAGATACAGCTGAAGCTAAGCTTCTATACTCAGCTTCAACTGAGCTTCCGGAAAAAAATCTGTTGTTTCTTAGACTTCCAAGACACCAAAGACTCACCAAACTTGACTACATAGCCTGTAATGGACCTTCTAGTGTTGGGACAAGCAGCCCAATCAGAGTCACACCAACATGTGAGCATAGTGGTAGGTTTGGCCTGCAACCACACTCTTTGACCTACTATGCCTTTTAAGCTATTGTACAAGCACCTGTAACAAAACTATACTTTCTCTTCCCTAATAATGCAATCCTCATCGACCTGCTCAAGATCCCATAATTCTCTTAAGTTGTCAACTTAATGGGAATCAACACAGCTCCTGAAGCGTGTAAAGGATCAATCTTTGTGATCGCCATTGTTGCAATCTTCAACTACATAGCTAAAGGATATCTAATCTAAGCTATAACACTACTCCTACATAGCCAGGATCGAATGCTCTGATACCATGTTAAACTCTAAGCATTTGAACAACGAAGAACTATGAACATTAGAAAGGGAGGAAGATATCATATTCATATTGTCTAAAATTTCAAACTAAAAATTAAAGCATGACTGAATTAGAAGCATCTAGAAGATTCACATCACCTGTGAATTACTCAACTAGCTAACTAAATCGACCGAAAAATCTCTCAATTCAACTAGTAATTTAATTGCTACTGTTAGAACCCTTTGAACCTTCAACAACAACTTTCAAATTTTCATGGTACAGCTGAGTTTTATTCATCATAAGCTCAGATTCTTTCAATTTCAGCTCCATCCATTTCTCATTCATCTCCATCAATTTCTTCTTCCCCAATTTCCTTAACCCTTCTTTACAATACTCATTCCTCTGAAACACCATTGTCATTTCATTCACCAAAAACGAAAAATCATCCAAATTTACATCTTCATCTTCATCATGATCTTCTTCTTCTACTACTAATAATTCCTTTCCCTTAGCTGCATTTCGACCCCAAATCTTTCGCCCAATTTCGTAAATTTTGCCGTCGTGTGGAGTTTTGATTTGGGATTTGGATCTAGCGAACTTGTGATACTTCTCTTTCAGTTTCTTCAGCTTATACGCGATTTGCGCATCGGTGAAGTTTCCGGTACGGAGGCCGTTGTTGTTTGGGGATTGTGAAAGGGTTTTGAGGAGTGCGATTTCGTCGCTTTCGGTGAAGAGTCTGTGAGTTTCTGCAGATTTTGTGATTGTTTTGGTGATCGGTGGCAGCGTTGAATTTTCCAGTGACTTGGGGGAGTTCGTACGGTGGTTCACGGCGGCGGTGGATTTTTCCCGAGAGCGTGAGTGGGTCATGGTTTTTTTGCCGATGTGTTTCGGAGTGAGAGTTGAAAATCTGGTAACGGTGAGACGGTGAGCTTTTGAAGTGAAAAATTACACGTGTTTAACCTAGGGTAAGTATGATACAGTACATTTGATTTGATATAAAATTTAATAGAAAAATATTGAATATAATATTTTTAAAACTATCAATAGTTTGAAGACGAAAATAATAATTTATAGAAGTGTTTTTAATATTTTTTCAGAAATTAAATTTGTGTTTTTAACCTGCCGGGAGATTTATGTAGTTATAGAAATATATCATCTAGTGTTTTTTTTTAAGAGGATGCAGAGATATGTTCATGATTATGTTATAAAAATAATATTGCAAATGTTTATTATACAATTTTTTTGAGATAAGCAAGGAGTTTACAAATAACTCAAGCAAATATATTGTAAATAACTTAAACAAGCAATTCGCATGTAATTTCTTTGAGATCGAAATTAAGCAAATAGATTATAATTTACTCAAACATGCAAATTTGTAAGTGGTTTTAAAAAGTTTTAAGGCTACTTTCCAAGAAATCTTGCAACATCTTTTTTTTAAAATATATATAAATAAGAAATCAATTCAATTTATTTATATTATTAATACAAAGCTGAATAGTATATCCATACCTCTTTATATGTCTTTATTAGATTTACTTTATAGTCTTTGAAGTTTGAACTTTATAACTTATTATGGAGTTTTCAAGTTAATATACATTAATTATTTTTATAATTACATATTTATCATAAGTAAAATGAATTTATTATAATAATAAGATATTTAATATATAATTTCATAAGTAAAATTTGAAAAAGATATGATGATATATGCGCACGTTATTTATTTTTAAAACATCAAGATGTTATTTCCATTAAAAAACGATACAATTCTAAATTTAAAATAATTAATCTTGTACTTTTATTATTTATTACTGTATATAATATATGTATATATTCTTAATGAAATGTGTACTTACAGTAATAAAATTGGAAAAATAGTTTAAGAAAAAAAAATAAAGGGGAAAAGATTTAGCAAACAACACCATATTATCAAGCGGGTCGGGTACAGCCGATAGAGAAGAAGAGACCATCGGAGCCGAAAAAGCTTCAGTTCGCCGGCGATTGTTAGTCGGAGAATCCCATTTTCCCGGTTCCCCAGATTCTTCCTGGTAAAGTTTTAATTTTTCTTGGAATTCATTCTCCTACTAGGATTACGACTCTCGGAATTTGTCATTCGGATAATCGTAGCTCAGTTGGTTGAGTATCTGAGCGTTTTTACTTTTTGATTGTTTAGCATTTTTGGGGAAATATTGACATTTGATTGATGAAAATTTGTAGGCTACTACTTGTAATGTACTGAAATGCAGAGGCGGATATAAGATTTAAACTTGATTTGAAATTATGAGTATATAATATTTGGTGAATTTAACTTTGTGGGCTCCTTTCCATACCATTAGTCATAGTATTACTCTAGTAGTTTCTTGTCCTTAGTGTTTGGTTACTATTTGTTATTGTTGGTACTTCGATTATCGTATTATCTTGTTGTCATTATTGTTCAGGAGTATACTATTTTGTCAGGGCTTCTTCATTTTTGTACTGTTTTTCTTCGTTGAGCTGAAGGTCTATCGGAAACAGTCTCTCTATCTCCAAGGTAAGGAGTAATGCCTGCATCCAGTCTACCCTCCCCAAACTCCACTTTGTGGGATTACACTGCCTGTTGTTGAAGTGTTTGTCACATGTTGAAAATATTGGATTCGGTTGAATCTGTAACTAGTTAAGCTACATAGATCATTTCTGAAATGATGCATTCAAGGTTTGGTGCCAAGATGCATTCTTTTTCTTTTTATTATGAATGAGATACCTAAGAGTGAATATTGACTATAGTGGCCACGACTGGTAAATCCTGTTTTAAACTTACTAGTCCCTGCCTTCAAACTCATTCTGTATGTCGAAGACAACCTCCTTTGTTAACCAACCGAATTGTTGCTACTGTATTTTGTAGAGATTACCTTCCTCTGCATGGCTTGCTTTTCAAGACTTCGTTTGAATACCTCCATAATTCTCGATAGTGTTCGGTTAATGATCTCTGTTCTATGAATACCCAGCTCGAGGTGACCTTATCATAGTCAACATGTTGGTGCTCTCCATTACTATCATCCTGTAACAAGTTCCTCATTAATTCCTACAAATGTCTAAACAGAAGACTTAAGACTACGTGGTATACTTGATAGTGTTGCTCCAATTGTCATCCTTCCTTTAGAGAGGTATTGTTCCAGCCACCGCTCTAATCTCCTTTCTTACAAATCTCCAAATAACTAGTTTCAGAAGTTAACCATCCTTGAACCTTCCTCGTAACAAAATCAATATTTGTGAAAAGTCCAATTACCTTGTGCGTTCTCCCACTTTGACAATGGTGTGTATATTTGTGCACCTTCCAAACCGGTTCTTGCTTTCTCATGTTAATGCTCAAACCAGATGCTGTCTCAAACTGTATTAGCCTTTCAAACAATGCTTTGATTTTTTGAGATTCATTGTAAATTTGTGTCATTAGCAAATAAGAAATGTGTAATGCGTACGTCATTTCATGACTCACCGCTTGTTCCAAAGCCTCACAAAATCTTTTTGGATGACTTTTTTTAACAAAAAATCTTATAAGAATTGTGTCTGGTCCACCTGTATGCATCTCAACTATTACACTGGTACCTGCTATTTCTCACAAGCATAGGTACCATTTAACTTTGGTAACCTAGGCTTCATAGATGGAAAAAAGCACCTAGAGTTTTTTGCTTCTGGGATATGGACACTAGTCTCCAAAGTTTGTTCCCACTTTATTGACCACTAGGCCACATCCTTTGGTACTTCTAAGGAATTTTCCTATTAATAAGTCCATCACAAATAGGAGTTATAGTGGGGATAGTGGATCCGAAATTGGGAGTTCTCAATCATGATGGGAATGATCTCACTAGGTTGAGAGAGGTTCGCATTGGATGGAAAATCCCTTCCATAGTATAAATTCGCAGGTCGAATCCTTAAGTAATATACACATTCTATATTACTTCTAAAAAGTTTACTTCTTGAAACTGTTGAAAGAATTGTCTTAAGGCAGTATATTGTTACTCCTTTATCAATAAAAAGGACAAAGAAAGGCATTATTTTGTCATAAGCTTTTCTGGGCCCATTTGAAAAACTGTTTTAAGTTTGTCGTTTTGAATTTGATTTCGTAGGATAAACTAAAGCACAAAATATAACATAGAGAAATTATATAGGAGTAGATATTATCTACTAATTGTATCTTTGACTAAGCATAGGTATATCATTTCTTTTAGTATTTGTACCCACAGTTGTAGGTGATAAAGAGTACAACCAAAGGATTTTTCTGTCTTATCTTCAGATATCAAATTATCAATGATATGGCATTGGGAAATCGTTCTCCTAAATCTGAAAAATTTGAATTCGATAAATTGATAAGGATTCTTCATATCAAAGCTCAATCAGTTACAACCCAATGTTTATGAATAAAATTATTGTTGTCATTAGTAGTGACCAAAGGAGAAAGCCTCTGTCCCCTGCATCACTTAGCAGCATGATACGTTGCAAATGTTCCTGAACGTAATCCTTTCTTTATTTTTTGATAATGGTAACTGTAGTTCCTGAACGTAATCCTTTCTTTATTTTTTGATAATGGTAACTGTAGTTCCTGAACGTAATCCTTTCTTTATTTTTTGATAATGGTAACTGTAGTTCCTGAACGTAATCCTTTCTTTATTTTTTGATAATGGTAACTGTAGTTCCTGAACGTAATCCTTTCTTTATTTTTTGATAATGGTAACTGTAGTTCCTGAACGTAATCCTTTCTTTATTTTTTGATAATGGTAACTGTAGTTCCTGAACGTAATCCTTTCTTTATTTTTTGATAATGGTAACTGTAGTTCCTGAACGTAATCCTTTCTTTATTTTTTGATAATGGTAACTGTAGTTCCTGAACGTAATCCTTTCTTTATTTTTTGATAATGGTAACTGTAGTTCCTGAACGTAATCCTTTCTTTATTTTTTGATAATGGTAACTGTAGTTCCTGAACGTAATCCTTTCTTTATTTTTTGATAATGGTAACTGTAGTTCCTGAACGTAATCCTTTCTTTATTTTTTGATAATGGTAACTGTAGTTC